>PVIJ01019378.1:0-23714 GCA_004024925.1 Scalopus aquaticus
TGTAAATTTTTGTTATCAGTCCTTTATCAGATGTATTGTGTGCAAAGATCTTTTCCCAGTTGGTAGGGTGTCTGTTAGTTTTGGTTAATGTCTCTTTTGCTGTACAGAAGCTTTTTATTTTGATATAATCCCATTTGTTTATATTGTCTTTCACTTCCTTCGCTTTGAGGGATGTGTCTTTCAAGATTTTGCTGAGATGGGTTTCATGAACTTTGCAAAGGTGAGCTGTTTTAACCACAGTTGGTGAGGACTGCCCCTTGCCACTCTGACTTGCCCTCCTGCACACTTCGCTCCCTATCACCCCTCACCATTGGAGTGGCTGCAGGCAATTTTGAACTCCAGTAGGTGAAATCAATTAGGGTTTTCTGAGAGCCTTTTGTATATTTTACAGTCATTTCTATATGGTATTAAATCATTGCTCAATGATCCAGAGTGGGAGTGTCTTCCAGGAGTACACCTACTATCCAGGTTTGCATCTAATTTTGTATATGTCAGTTTGCATTCTTTTTCTTAAGGAGCACTTCCCTTCCTCCTGTTCATTGTCTGAGTGTCCCCTAAAACTTTGAAGCCCCCTTAGGCAATCACACTAATGTTTGAGGGAAGTGGTAGTTAGAGATGTTATATCAAGGAATTAAGTGGGGGGGGGGAAATCTATTAATGAATGTAAACAATGGATCAAAAAACAGTGCTCTGAGGCTATTTAGTCTGTGCATTAGGCTCCAGCAAATTTCAGTAGATCCTAAGGCTATGATTGTATTGAAGCATCTATGGTAATTGATGTTAATAATAATGACCCTGAGTCATGAAGGAAGGCTTAAACTGTGAATATATACTCTATTAAAAAACTACAGAGAAGTATATTATTCATTTAGGAAGATTATCATTTTAAAAGTTTAAAATAAAAATGTTGAGGATGTGTAAACCTATTCCCTAAAATCATGTACAGTGTGCAAACCAATGCTACCTCAAAAAAGAAAAATAATGTTGATGTTTATACAGTAAATATTCAATGATCCAAAAGATCTACTAAGAATAATTGTTTACCCAAGGATTGAGTGGCCTAGGTTTTAGTCTAATTTGATTAGGTAAAATTGGAATTGTGGCTATGATCCTTATACGGAACACCCAGAATAATGTGTTAGACTAAACAATTAGATCAGATTTTCCATGAGTGTGACTTGAGTTATTCCTGCATGAAGTAGAGAACTTTTTTTTCATACAAGAGTTACCAGTGAGGCTGATCATTCTTAGAAAGTCCTGGAGAACTGAAAATTTTGCTACAGGTGCAACATCGTGTTAAAGAAAATTCCCACAGCCAAACAGATGCAGCCATGCTTGTTAAAAAAAAAAAAAAAGCCAGATGATATAGAACAAACACTGTATGATTTCACTTATATGAAGGACCTAGAGTACTCAACTTCATAGAGACAAAAATTAAATTAGAATGGTGTTTTCCATTGCCTGTGGGAGGAGAGAATGGGGGATTGCTGTTTAATGGGTACAGTTTCAGTTTAGGGAGATGAAAAGTTCTGGAGGTGGGTGCACAACAATGTGAATATACTTAATTGCACTGAACTGTACACTCAAAATGGTTAAATGGTAATTTTATGTATGTTTTATCACAACAAAAAAGTAAGAAAAATAAAACAAGAACCAATTGCTAACATAAACAGATTACTTGCAATGTGTCAAGCATTGTGCTAAATATGACCATATTCCGCATATGTTGAATTTAGTCAGCATACAAACTCAATAAAGTACATATAAATTAGTCCCATTCTCCAGATGAGGAACTAAGGTCTAGAAAGAGTAAATAACTTGGTCAAGATCAGAAAGCGTGTCAGCAGTGAGGACCCATACAAAAGAATGCTGTATTTTAGAACTTCAAATCTAACACATCCGTTGGATTATCAGCTTTATATTTGGCATGCAGTAGGTATCTAATCAATGTGGTTTTTTTTAATCACTATCATTATTATATAAACTGTGCTAGGGAATTTGACTTTTTCTTTGCTAACTTTTGCCATAAAACTTGATGATTTTTCCACCTGTGTCATTGAGGTAAAAAGCCATAATAAAGAATCAACGGGGAATGTACCTGCAATTTAGGCAACACAGGAAAAAGTTGTTTTCAGGTGATAACTCAAATGAAAAGACATCCCCTTTTTTTTTGCTGTGGCCTTCCCTGCTGTGACTGGAGTCTCCTGAATTGGCTTTTAGGGCCTGTTGAGCTGGGGCTCAGCCAGGTGTCTACACATATTTTGACAGCATTTTGGTGACTCAGGTTTACTGGAAAGTTCTTTGGGACTATTTAAAGGGGAGGCTCTTGAAATGTAGTTGATCTAAAGCATTCCAAGGCAGAACAACACAGCAGTTAAACCAGCTTCAGAGTCCCAGTCTACGCTGCTGTCTTCAAAGCTGGTGAGACAGCCCTCTCAGATTCCTGACGTAAGGGATGAGGCTTGCCCTGACAAACTGCAGATTCAGCCACCCCACCGCCAGGACAGGCCGCCCTTCCTCAAAGTTCATTTCCTTGGCATGGCCATGAGGATTGCCACTCATCAGGCTAACCCTTAGACTAAAGGCTAGATATTTTCTCAAATGACTGCTAGGAAGACTTTTAAAGTATTTGAATGCAGATCTTTCAGATTCTGAACCTCATGTTCTAAACGAAAAGTTTGCAACTTTTTTTTTAATGTCGATTTTCTTCTGATTGTTGCTTATTTTTCTGTTTTTGTGTAGAACTGGGGTGTAGGCCAGAGGTGCTGGGGTTGGGGTGGGGTGGTGAGAGGATTTACCAGAGACAGAGTGGGGAGCAGAACAGGGAGATTGATGGAAATACACTGCTTTTGGGAGCAGCGGGGCGAGGCAGGAGAGGGCTGCTGCGCCATGTGGGTCATCTTCCTGACTGGAAATGGAATTCAGGTCATAGGGGTGATAACGCTGAGACTTAATCCCTAGACCACCAAGGAGGCCCTGTTGCTTATTTCGAATGGAAACTTTTTTCTTTTTCTTTTTTATTGAGGTAATGATGGTTTGTGACACACTATGTTTTAGGAGTCCAAGTTCATACTTCTTCCAATGTAAGTTATCACTTCCTTCCACCACTGAAGTACCCATTACTGTCCACCAAAGTCTGTTGAACGCCCTTCACCCTTTGTTCCCACCTGTCCTTTCCCCTATTTATGTCAGTTCTGAAATCAGAATCCAAGAGTTTGTTTGGTTTGGGTTTGTCTCTTCCTTTGCTTTGTTTCTTTATATTCCATGTGTGAAGTGAAATCATCCAGTATTTGTTTTTCTCCATCAGACTTATTTTTCTTAGCACAGTCCCATCGGTTCTATCCATGTTGTTGCAAATGGGAAGACTTCATAATTTTTTATAGTTGAGCAGTATTCCTCATCTTCTTTATCCACTCACCCCTCATTGGACACTTAAGTTGTTTATGTTGACTATTGTTAAGTAGTGCTGTGATGAGCATAGGAGTGTGTATATCTTTCCAAACTAGTGTATTTATAGTCTTCAGACAGTTATCTAGAAGTAGAATTCCTGGATCATATGGTAGAAGTATTTTCAAATTTTTGAGGAGACTCCACACTATTTTCCATAACTGTGTCAACTTTATATTCCCACCTACAGAGGGTTCCTTTCCTCCACACCCAGGCCAACACTTGTTATCTTTTGTTCTTTTAATGGTAGCCATTCTAACAGGTGTGAATGGTGTCTCATTGTGATTTTATTTGCTTTTCCCTGGTAACAAGTGATGGTGAGATCATTTGCCATGTGCCTGTTTGCCACCTGTATGTCTTCTTTGGAGAAGTGCCTATTCAGATCTTCTGCCCATTTTTGTTCATATTGTTTTTTTCTTGTTGAGTTACATGAGCTCTTTGCAGATCTTGGATATTAACCCATTGTCAGATTTATAATATGCAAATATCTTCTCTCATTTCATAGGATGTCTTTTCATCTTAGTGCAGGAGCTTTTTATCGATATAGTCCCATTTGTTTATTTTTTTTTGCTTTTGTTTCCCTTGCTGATGAGTCCAGTCCCCAAAGACATCACTGAGGCCGGTGTTGTAGAGCAGATTACCTGTGTCTTGTCTTCCCTCAGGTGTCAATTTCACTCTAATTGGCATCCCATTCTCAGAGACTAAGGTTTAGAATTGTGGCTGTCTCTTAGTTTCATTCAGGAGGGTGGAGTTTTTAATTTTTCTGTATGCTAATATTTTCATATTATGTGGCTTTAGGGAAGAGAGTTGAACTGAATTATCTTTGCTCTGTAATCTCCACCTGGAGACTTTGATCCAGTTTTACTTCCTATGCCTAAAGAGAGAGTAGTAGTGCTGGGGATGATAGGAGGGGGCAAGAGAGGCTATGAATGTCTAAATGTAAGCCAGTGTAATAAAGCTTCAGTATCATCTACCCCTCCTGCTATATTGATGAGAAAATTAAGTTAAAGAAGGTGCATTGAACTCTTCATAGAACTGTTGAATTTCAGAAAAACACATTTAAAAAATCTTACTTGTGGGAATAATATAATGATATAAAATTACTTTGAAAATTGCCATAAACATACAATGTATCAAATGTGCCCAATAATTATATACTGCTTAATGACATAATTAATCTTTTATATCTCTGTCCACCAAGATGAAAACAGAAATGTATCTGTTCTCCATTAGAGCACCTGAAAAGTCAAGTTCTCAAGGTCTCACCCCTTAGCTGGCTTGTTGTGCTCTATTTGGGTGAATGCTCACAACTTCCTATTGTCAGCCCACGAGGAGTCCCCCAAGTTCAAGTGCAAGGATCATTTTCATTTAGTTTGCCCTGTGAAGCACATTAAATGTTTCTCAGACATTTTGGTAAGCATTTGTGGTGATAGTGACTCTAATTCTGATATTGGTAGAAAATGCTTGGAGGTTTCTTGGGGGGGGGGGCGGTGACCTAAATTGGGGATCCTCTTCTCCCTTCTCTCATTCTTTATTTCTCTCCCTAATCCTCACCTTCCCTCTCTCATCCCCCCCATATACACACAGACACTCCCTTTTCTATCCTCTCAAGAGTTTCCAGACATTGAGAAATAATCATTTTAGTAATTGCTCAGCATAGTGTTAATTAGACATTCAGAAAGAAGACTAATCTTCAAACTTGTACATAATAGACTAAACGGCTAAATGGTCTTGTGAGTTTTTTTTTTTTTATCTTTAATTTCACTCAGGCCAACTCCTGGAAGTCTTTGGTTCTGCTTGTCTCATTTTTTACTACCTTCTAATTGTTAAATATTTATCGTTCACCTCCACCATACCCCAAAGATTTTAAACTCCCAGGGTAAGAACTGTGTCTTTTAAATTTATGCTATTCTAGTGCCTGCCTAGAAAATATCTGTTGACATAACTGACATGTTGACTCTCCCAGGTCAACTAATTTTGATGACTTTTACTAATCATTACACTTTATCCTCCCCCTTCTGAGGCAGCCTCCTTCAGGGTGACCATATGCCAGGCTTCTTTATCATTTTGCTTTAAAACATGTTGAAATTTTATGTTTCACCTTAGGAGAACAGCAAGAAAGTAAAAAAAAAAAAAAAAAAAAAAAACAACTCATGCATCATTCTGTCTGGAAGTCACAGAGTGCAAAACAGAAGAATCCAACAATGTCTGGCCCGGTGCCCTGTTACTTTCTGAGCTTGGATTCCTGATGCAGGAATCACTCTGTGCCTCAGGTTTGCCATATTTAATGAGGCCATGAAGGCCCCAGAATGGGGTTACCCCCATGAAATTTCAATCCAATTCCCATGGCCCATAGGCTCCCCTCCTTTCTCCCATGCCTGCCTAGGAAACGCAGGTTCCACCTGGTTCTAAGAAATAAAGCATATCTGTTCTCCATTTTTCAGCCATACTCACCCAATCTAACACATCAGAGATATTAGAAAATTTGAGCAAAACCTCTTCTCTCTCTGAGTTTGTTTTATTACAGTCAAGATTGTTGAAGAAAACAGCACATATTAGCTAGAAAAACTTGAAAAAATAAAAAATACAGATTTCTTACTTCTTCTTCCCAAAGCTTTCTATTTATATTCTCTGAGTGTCAGGATGAATGTGACTCAGATGTGATCCACCAAAAGATTAGGCAGCATGCACTGCAACCCTCACTCTCTCTCAGCATATGGCAAGGTCTGTGGCTGCCAAAAACTACACAGGCTCTGGTCTCCAAATATGCAGGAACAAAAAAACCCAAAAACCTTTGCTTCATTAAATCAAGGCTGCAGCTCCACTAGCTTGCCCTAAATACATAGTCCTTCTGGACCCGAGCAGGCTAAAGTTCCACATGACTTACAGGACCAATTGTTGGTTTCCCGGTGTGGCTTCAGGCCATCCTCTTCTGTCCGAAAGTCTGCCTCACTAAAGCCTGTCTCCATCTTTCAAGAGAAAGCGTGCCTAAGATCTCTCTCCCCAAGTCCCTTTGAAGTAGTCTCACTCTATGAAACCAGCAAGGAAGTGTTTTCTCAGCTTTTGCCAGAAATACTAGAGTGTGGCTTATCTCCTACAAGCAGAGAAGTAGCAAGGATGATTGCTTCCATGGAGGAAACTGGAGATGAAGTTTGGGGGTAGGAGAACGGGGCCACCATTATCCCCTTCAAGTTATGAATTTTTCCTCTAACAGGATATTTATCCTGCTTAGAGCTGGCCCCACTGGCAAGAGGCTTAATGATCATTTTATGGTGTTAGACTCTGAGATTTGACTCTTGAGGACTGTGTGAGATGGGGAAGGGGTAAAACGGGCTATGACAGCAAGCGCTGTCTGCACAGGGCTGCAATCATGTGAAATTGGGATTATGCTTTGGCCCAGCTGTTCCTCATCTGTTCTCCCTGGATAATCTGTGACAATTCAATATATGGCAATATATTGAATATATGGGGGCAGTCATTTATAAAGTGCCAGCCCACACTAAAAATGGGAGAGAGCAAAGGACTTGGACTCATAGCCTATCTTTGCTGAATTGTGCAAAAGCTCTTCTGCCTGGTGGTGATGGCGCGGGCAAAGGTAAGAGCCAACTTCTTGTTGGTCTTGGCCAGGAGTAACTGAGTCCTCTTTTCCCTCAGAATTTTCTTCTGCAGATTTCTAACTTTTTTTAAAAATGGTTTTAGTAAGCAATCCTGGGCAACTATTGGGTGCGGAGGCAGCTGCCTGTTTGAGAGCTCTTGGTTGGTAATGTTGGTTTCTAAGGAGCCCAAATCCAGGCCCTTTCCTCTCCAGCCTGAGTTGAAGCAGCTCCTCAGAGATGTTCCTTTTAAGTGTTATTTTTTTCCCTCCTCAGGCACTGTGCTTAGAAACTCAGAGATAATGTAATGATCATTGAAACGTCTCATGAGCCTGCAGATGGCTCGGATTTGACCGTTTATTTTCCCGTTTGTTAAATGGGTCCAGTAAGAAAGTAAGAGTCTGTGCCCATTCCATTGACCCTCTAAACCTCAGTGATATTCCTTGTAGGTTTGGTCCCTGCTGAGAGAAGCTGGACTGTTGTATAAGACAGCAAGAGGTTGATCCTTTCCTTCCTGATGTCCCAGTCTACAAGCTTCTCTTTGCCCCTGAGCAGCTCTATCTGTCCTCATAGCCAGTCTGTTTGATTGGTGTGGGGGCTGAAACTGCCTCTACCCGGTCCCACCCCTGAACTCTGGCCCACCAGCCACCTGGAGAGTCGTGTGCCAGCTTCCAGGTCTGCAGAGAACTCTCTTCCCTCAACCCTGTTTCATCAAAGTCAGTGACTGAGTCTGAAGTCAGGGGTCTGGGCTCTCCCTCTTTTGTGATCTCAGAAATGAGTCCCCCATGGACTTTTCTAGTCCTTGAAAAGGAGAGTGGGGAAAAACCTGCTGAAATAGAAGTGAAAGCTTTTACAAGCAACCAAATCCCCATGATTAGATAGACCGACAATGTTAGAGCTAGAAGGATCCTGAAAGATCGAGAAAACCATTTGGCTTTCAAGTTGAGGAAACCAAAACCCAAAAGGATTAAAGGACTTACTTAAAGATTTTTCAATACCTGCTAACCAACACCTTCTTAGAGACACCTAACAGCATGGAATAAAATAGGAAAGAGTGAAAAAAAGAATATTTTCCCAAGTAACATCATTTCCCAGGTGCTATTCATCTTTGTACCTTCGCAGCTTGCACAAAGAGGACCTTGAAAATGCTTTGCCTTGCTGTGAAAAAGTACATATCTAGCAAAGGATTGCCTGGAGCTATGATTTTGCATTTACTCACAATTAGTTCTATAAATACTATTAAGTATTGATTATAGTGATAATTAACAATTCTTACACTTGCTACATACCAGGTATTTTAAATGTGTGGTCACATTTAATTCTCACACCAGATCTATGTATAGGGAAGATCACTAGCTCCGTTTTAGAGATAAATAGAGGTAAAAGCACAGGGAGGTTGGGTACTCACCCCGGTCACAGAATTGAGAGGTGATGGAGTTAAGATTCAAACTTTGGTGGCTGGTTGCAGCGCCTCTTCTCAACGTCTGCGCTGCCACACAGGAATCAGTTGTGTGCCACGTAATGTGTGAGAGTCATCAAAGACTGATTTTTCAAGACATTCACATTTTCTGGAGGAAAAAACAGACCTGCACAGCAGCAGGGATTTGGTAGAGGACTATGGGAATGACAGGGAGAGTTTTCTGACCTCTTGTTTGCACTTTGGAAAATCTACCCTCTCAGTGAGGAGGAGATAGAGGCAAGCTTGACATTGATAAGAGGCTGCTACTGCCCTAAAGGAGACTAGAGGGAGCAAAGAGTGAAAATACTGTGACCACAGAGGAGGATCACCCTTTTCTCTATGAACACACATCTGTGGCAGCTGAGGCTGCATTGGGTCTTGGAAATATGAACATGCTTTTCTGACTGTGTAGCAGATTGAAAGAAAGATGAAGTAGATGGTCTAGAAGCCATGTCATATGGTTATAGCTTTACTTATTCTTTCAGAAATAATTAGTGTGTGTTTGCCATACATCCACTCGTCCTTCAGACCCTGTGGATATTGTCAAGCATGACTAAGTTAAGGCCCTTGCTCTCCAGCACTTTGTGGATGCTCTAGGGACAAGGATTATGGTACAAGGAGAGGAGACCTGTGATTGGGAGAAGACAATACTGGTCACATCCCAACTGTATTAAGAGGATTATGAACATATCATTTAGGAAAAGAATGGACTCTTCTTGGAATAAGAAAGGTACAGGGAGGAAATGATAGTTGATATTTTTCAGAGAAGGGCCTTCCCAGGATGTAGGCCATAGGCTTCAGTTCCTGGAAGAACTTGGGCCGCTGGGGGTGGGCACTGATTATTGATGTTGTACTGGAAATTCCACACAGGGTGCAAGGAAGTACTGACTCACCTCAAAGGTTATGGACTCTGCCAACACGTAATGTTCCGTGCGCATAGGAGTGAGCAACTGTGAAAAGGACCCAGGACCTACAAGGAGTGTGCCTAGGAATCCTGTGTAGCTTCTAGTCCTTGCATTTCTCATGGCACGGAGTGCAGAAGAATAAAACAGTGGCCCACCTGGGCTGTGGGAAGGGATGGCAAGAGCATACTAGGGTGTGGGCTATGGAGAGGGATGACAAGAACATACTGGGGCGTGGGGAAAAGCAGAGGAACTTGTATAACTGTGGTTGACCTCTTTCGGTTTGAAGTTGTAACCAGTCGCTGATGGCCTTCGAAATCACAGAGATTGTATTCTGGAAGCATCAGCCTCTGAGTTCCTAATTAGCTTTCTTGTTATGTTGCTTCTTCTTGCATAAATGAGTGTTCTACATAGTCAGTATACCAGCAAGAAGGTACACTTAATGGATGCAGGTACTAGAGACATTTCATTGTTTTCTATTACCAGAACATACCAGAATTTCCAGACACCTCTAAGCCTTTGCTCAGACTGCCCTGCAGCACCTCTCCGCAGGGCAGCAAGATGCCAAGGTGAAGACTTTGCATGAGGCACCATGCTAAGCAATCAAGGGAGGACTGGCATTCTGCTCACCCCCTGAGCTCTGGGCACAGTGAGAGGAACAGTACCAACTTAAAGGTAGGCCCTTTGCTCATTGAACAAAAGATCCTAGTGCTAACTGCCCTGCAGCCCCACTCCCTACCTGGTTAAGTCCTACTCACCTGTCAGGATCCAGATCTCCTCACATGCCACATGTTCCACTCACCTCAACACCAGCACCATGCAGAATCCATTGTCCCTTTCTCAGAGCACCTTATTTATAACTCTTACAGTTGTTTTCACAGCCTAAGTTGTTTTATTATTGCTCTGAGGGTATGTAATGCTAGGTTGACAGTTATGTGCTACTTGAAGATATTATTCCCATTTTTTCTGGCTCCAATATTGTTGTGGAGATTCTAGCATCATTCTGTTGCAATTCCTTTATAGAGCATATGTTTGTTCCTCTCTAGATGCTTTTGTTGTTTGTAGTTTCATTATGCTGAGATTATTTGCTGATTTCCTTCATTTATTTTATTTGGTATTTTTTGGAAATTGCTATTGTTTGAAAAATCCTCAGCTGTTATCTCTTTGAATATTACTTCTCCATCATACTCTCTATTGTCATCTTCTACTTGTGCTAATAGATCTATGATGGACTTTCTTCTGTTTTTTCCATATGCCTCTAACTAGTTAAAAAATATTTCCATTGCTTTTAATCTCTGAGTTGCATTTGGAATATTGACCTACATATTCTAGTTCACTAATCTATACTGAGGAGCATATGGATCTCTAAATCTATGTCTTAAATCTGTCAGGTCCTTGAGATGAAGAAAGCATCTATTTCATCTTAGTTCATTGTCTGGGACTCAGCCAGTGATCAGTGTTTGTTGTAGTGCGTGAATCGGTTTGACTGAGGGGTAATTGTTCACTGGATGTTCCTAAGTAATCCAAAGTAGAAATACATGTTGAAGTACAAATTGGTTATCTGTTTACAAAGACAGAAGAATTGAGAGGGCTGCTCATTACCATAGCGCCCAGGAGAACAGGTTGGTCTGAGCTGCTCCTGTGGCAGTTCAAGGGCAGGTTCAGCCAGGCAGGAGCAGCGGCAGGCTGGCCTACCTACTGCAAGCAAGCCAGGGTCTCTTTTTAAACAAAACTCCCAAATATAATCCTTCTTAGGCAATATGATTGGGGCAGGAAATGAAACACGATGCCCAGTTACAAATGTAGGGGAAAGTCACTTTTGAATTGAGATGCCTCACTTGGTTTGATGTAACTAAGTTCTCAGCATTCTCTTCCTCTTAGAAATACATGAAGGGAGGTTACTATGAAGAAAAAGAGTTCAGTAAGTCTCAGAAGGCTTGTTCAGACTAGTCGTGGTATCTCCTCCCAGGCACCAGGTAAATGGGACACGGGCAGGCAAACTATATTCAGTCCACCCTTGAAATGCCTACTGCGACATTAATCATAGCAGTTGTCTCTTAAGTGGTGTGGAGATGAAGTTTCATCCTTGCCACCTTTATGGAACAGATGTCAGTTCCTCCATTGCTGTGCCCAGCTGCGGGCGGCCACGGTCATGTACAGGCAGGGTCACAGTCCACAAAAGATATGCATGACTTCAGAGGGAGTTTCCCAGAGTGTTTTTGGCAAGGGGGGAAGGATGGTGGGAAGGGTGAGTCTCCCCTGTGGCATTCAGTGTCTGGCATTTAGCCATTCTTCACTGTGGTGTTCTTGGGGAGGAACACAAAAATCAGTCTCCAGGGCAGTTCTACAAAAGGACATGCAGTGTCTGCTGCTGATCTGGAGATTCAACCCAATGAAAAAGGGATTTCAGAACACAATGAATTTTTCCCTCACAGCTTATGGGATTATCAGGCTAAGCCGCATCTTCTCCTGTCTGTCAGAACTGTTATAGAACAGTTCCAAAGACACAAAGAAATAGCTGGCCCACGGTTCCAGAGCAGTCCAGCTGAAATAGAGGAGGCTTTAGAGTCCCTGATCTGAAATCCCAACTTGGGTGTGCTTGGTGATATTTGCAGTGATCCCAAAGAGTGTCATCAATTACTCATAACTGAATTAATTGGAATTAACTTTGTTATACGAATGTATCATAAAAAACACATTGAGAGTTGTCTGATAGAGACAAAGACATAGGGAGACTGTCAAAGACTGAAATCCAGGAACATTGACTGAATTCAAGCCAAGCAAAACATAACCCCACAGCTGGATGGTTCCCTAGGTCTCATGGGCGCCCCCGATCTCAGGTCAGCGTGGAAGAACAGATGGCAGCCCCAGTATGTCCGATACTGATTTCCTCTGCCTGGAAACCTGCTTTATCTCATTTGGGGATTTCAGCTATTCCTGATGGCAGTGATTTCCATATGGGCTGTGGTGAAAAATAAACTTCTTCTGAACCATTAAAATTCATAAAGCTGTTAACAGTTAAGATGTAAAAACCTCTTGAGATGTCTTTGTGCCTGTCATTGTTGTCTGTTTTGTGTGAAAACAATTATACCTGTGGTGAAAATTCAATATACTTATAAAATTGAACCTCTCAAGTCAAGATCCTGTGACTTATTGTCCAGAGATGGGGTAAGAATTAAATGAGATGGTGGTGGTAAAAGGGCTGGTTTGAAGATGATAATGTTACTGCCATCATCTCTTACAGCTCTCTAGGGAAAAGTTATGGGAGGAAATTTGAGATAAATTTCTTTGAGTTTCAAAATTGAACTGGGAGTTACAGTATAGTGATTTCAACATGAGATCAGAAGGACAAAAAAAGACAAACTAGAGTGGAAGCCACTGGCCAGTATGGAATTCTTGCTCTCCCTAAGCATTCTAGGATCCCCAAGGAATCCTTTTTCTATTCTTCAAGGAATCATCCTTTCTCTATTCTTTGGGAAAAAACGTGCACCCACCAGCTCTGAACAGCGTGTGGCAGAATGAAGTCCAACCAAAATATTCCCCAAACATCTCTTTGAGCTCAGAACAGAAACAAGGAAACTATCCCTGGAGTAACCGCCTCCCCCGACCCGCCCCGGGGGGCAGGAACCACGAAGAGCCAACCGTGAAGATTAGTTGAGCTAATACCTTTTTAATGACAACAGTTACCACAGAAAAGCTAAACTTAATGTTTCCCGATATTTACGCTTATCAAGAGATTCCAGAATTTTAGGTTTTTACATGGGTCGCCTGATTTTTAAACATCGGTGCTTTTCTTTCTTCTGTTTTTTAAAGTCACACGTGGACTACCTAAACTGTGATTGTAGATTGCATCTGACTAGTTAGGCATCAGTTATACCCAAACTGATCATTTCCATGAATAATTTGTGTCAAGCATTATCCTTGGACACCAAGGTGAGGAGACTCTGTATCTGCTCCTGAGTTCACAGCCCAGAGGGGGGGAAAGACTGATCTGCAAGCACATTGCCTGAATGCACTGTGGGGACTGGGCTGTGTCCCTGAGGGCCATCAAGGGTGTACGGGGAACATGAATGTCACAGGAGGTGACCAAGAAGCAAGAGCACTGGAGGAGTTGAGTTCTGAGTTGAATCTTGAGAGTTCATCAGGTGAAGGAGATAGGTGGGTAGAGAGATAAGCTGGAACATGAATTTAAAGGGCTAGAATACTAACCTTGAGGATGCCTTAGGAAGCGAGGATGATAAGACAAGCAAGAGATGGTTAAGGACATGAGCGGGGCAGAGAGGAGAGTAGGGATTCGATAACCAGTTAGGGAGTTAAATTGGGGAAAAATGGAGGTTGAAGGCAGGGTCGAAGGGGAGAGAGTCAAAGGTGATCCCAGGTTCTAGACCAATAATGGGTAAGTGGAGACTGGGGTGACCATCCCTGTTTACCTGGACTGTCCTATTAAGATTTGAGAGTCCTACATTCTGGGAAACCTCTCTGTCCAGAGCAAATAGGTGTGGTTGTTTACTCTAGTGATGGTTCCCCATTGAACATGAGGAAGAATAGAAGAAGCTCTAAGTTTTGAGAGCATAATGAATTGATTTAGACAATATTGATGCTGAAGTAGACATCAAGATGAAAATATCCAGCATGTACTCGGAATATGAGCCTACAACTCAACAGTGGGAGATTTATTTTGACTTGAAGAGGGTGGATTTAGGGGCCATCTGCATAAATGTGGGTCATTTATATCCATAAAAAGTGAGTTATAGTCTAGGGAGAGACTGTAGAGTTAAAGGAGGGGTGGGTCTTTATGAAACCCTGGAAAATGAAACATTATAAAATGCAATGTTGAAGAAATGTATAGAGAAAGAAGAGCCTAAGACAGAGACTGAGGAGAAACAGAGGACAGTAAGAACACACTCAATTAGAGTCTGGAAGCCACATGCACAGAGAGTGTCTCAAGGCTTGAGCACTCATCAGGGTCAAAGAGAAGACAGGTGTCTGTATCATGAGGAGAGAGGATTGTGCTTTGTTATAGGTGATCTTAGCTGGAACCTTCTCAGTGGTTTGACAAGTAGAAGACAGGATGCTCCCAGGGAGAAGTGGATGTGGGCTGAGAAAATGGAGTCGTCTAGGCATCTGAGAAACTTGAAAAGGGAACAAGAGAGATGAATGCAGCAATATCCAGAAAGCCATGTATGGTCAAGGGAGAGTTATTTTCTTTAAGATACATGAGAACTAAACAAGCCTATAAAGTGAGAAGAAAAAACTGGTAAAAAGAGGAAAATTAAAGATATAGTGGCCAAGAGAAGTAATTAATGGATCAGAGCCCATGTGAGATGAAATGATATGGACTCAAAGCCCAGAGGATGCTACTGGCCTTCAGTAGGGCAGAGTGTGACGTGGCCTGCCCTGGGGCCATGAAGGGCACGAGTTGGAGTGACTCCCAAGTGAAGAGCAAGGACAGCCTGGAGATGGCAAGGCAGTGAACAAGGAATTGTGATAAAGGCAGCAAGATGAGAGTGGAAAGTGAAAGATACTGAAGGAAATGATGAGCTTGTAGACATACCTCAGCCACTATTTTTTTAAAAACATTATTTATGCATACAAGTTGCGATACAGGCCAGAGGCATGGGGTGGCAAGAGGGTTCATCAAAGACAGAGTGGGGAGCAGAATAGGCAGATCGATGGAAATACACTGCTGAGGGGAGCAGCGGGCGAAACAGGAGAGGTCTGCCACGCCATGTGGGAACTCCCCGGTCAGGCGTCAAACTAACATCGCTGCTGCCGACAGCTCCACAGCGCAGCGCTTAACCGCTGTGCCACCAGAGAGGCCCTCAGCCACTACTTTTAAGAAGAATGATAATAATCTAAAGATTCATAACATTTTCAGATAATAGTGGGATTACTGTTTTTGGAAGACTTTGTGAAGCAGACACTGTATGAGTGACTAAAAGCATGCTATTTGAGAGAATTGTCAAATTATTCATTTAGAGTTAAAGAGTCTGAGTCAGATATGAGTAGCCTGCATGGACATAGCTATGGACAAAGTCTTTGTGTCCACCCCAAATTCATATGGTGAAAGTTAATTCCCAATGTGCTATTAGGAGGTGGAACCTTTGGGAGGTGCTTGGGTCACAAGGGTCAAGCCCTCATGAATAGGATGAGTGCCCTTATGAAAGAGACCCCAGAGAACTTCCTTGCTCTTCCGACCATGTCAGGTTACTGCAGGAAGACAGTTGCCAGAGAGTGCACTTCCTACAGATCTGGCAGAGCCATCATCTTGGACTTCATCATTTCCAGAACCATGAGAAATAACATTTGTTATTGATAAGCCCCTAATCTGTGTTATTTTCATTATTGCAGTTCAAAGGGGGAAAGACACATACAAACACACACAAGCACACACTCATGCACGTCCATACCCCTTGTACATAAATAGTTTACCACCTCCTGGAGAATTAAAATCTCTAAAAGGCAGTGTTTTCAGATTCAGTAAAGAGGAGGTGGGGGGCCAGTGCATACCTGCAGAGACACAAAATGGAGAAATTGTTTCCAATTAAACTTGTATATTCACTAGGATTTAGTTTAGCCGAGCCACTCAAAGGCAGTCTTGAGGCACCAGTCTTAAGAGGAAATTACCAAGGCAATGAAGTAGGGCTCTGCTCCCTGCCAGTCTGTGGGTGAAGCCACAGAAGCACGAAGCCTCTCAGCAAGAGCCGGGGCCCTGCCAGCAGCCAGCAGGGAGGTCTCCACGTGGCCTCAGTGAGTCATCCTTGCGCACAACCCAGCGCTTCCCTGGCATAGGGAAATGCCACAGCATTTCATTAGTTCTGCTTGTTTTGAGCAACAGCTAGGACCCACATAGGTAATGCTTTCTGCTTCTCTCTCTCTCTCTCATGTATTTAGATTCATTTTCCCCCTTGTCATACAATCGGACATTTTGGTTAATGCAGAACATAGAATGAAGACCAAAATACCGCGTCTTGTCAAGCCTTGCTCACATTTTGGCATACTTCCTTCTCAGCTTCCATTGTGGTTTTCAGGATGGAGAAGACTGATCTCCTTCATTCTTAGAAAAGTGGTTAACTCTAGTGCAAAAGCATCAGAAGATCTGGGTTCTAATCCCAGCTCCACTGTTGTGTTGCTTGCGGCCTTGGCAGCTGCCAACCCTGCTTAGGCCGCTGCTCTCTGGTTATGAGCCAACGCACTGATGGCAACTTCGAGGGCATATTCCAGCACAGCTGTCACGGCCTGTGCAGCTCTCATTCCTCCAGAAAGATGTGTTTTTGGAAACCAGTTCTTGAGTTGTTATACCCAGAGTCTTCTAGAACAGACTGAATGACTTCAAATGAATTTTTTTTTGAAGTAATGTGACTACTCTCCAATCCTTTTGTTAAGTCATGAAAATAAAAAAATAATAAACGCACTGAAGGAGAATGCATTTAATGCAGGGCCTGTATCAGAGAATCTCTTAATGACTCAGTAAACTGGTTAAAACCAGTAGCCTCATTCTTTCTAACTAGCAACTAAATTCAAAGAATCTGGAGTCAAATAATAAACCTATTAACTAAATCTGGTTCAGAATTTTCCAGACTGTGTTCTCAGAGCAAGTAGATATTCTCCAGAAAAAGAGAGCAGAGGTCAAGTAAGTTTAGAAAAGATTAGGTTAGGGCCTCCAGGGTGGCGCAACAGGTTAAGCACAGCACTATGAAGCTATCCAGAGCCATTGCAGCACGAGTTCCATACCCAGCCAGGGAAATTCCCACATGGCGCAGCAGACTTCTCCTGTTTCGCCCACTGCTCCCCTCAGCAGTTTACTTCAGTCGATCTGCCTATTGTGCTCCCCACTTTGTCTCTGGAGAATCCTCTCACCACCCCACACTTCTGACCTACACCCCAGCTTGTATGCATAAATAAATAAATTTTTTAAAAAAGAAAGAAAAGATTAGATTAAATTGAATTTAGCAAGTTTCTTTAATATATGACTTCTTAGGGCTTGAAATATACTTTTAAGTGCACTGGGAATACGAAGGGGTGTGTTGGCTTGGAGTATGCATTACACTAACCGAATCATGGAACTACTTTGTCAAGGCACGCTCATTCACATCCCAAGAACATTAGTTTTTTGTAGAACAGTGTGAGCTCCTTCTACCATTCCCCAAATAAATGCTTTTTGAAGGCACCACTATGGCTCTTTCAATAATTATGTCTGACTGCTCTGGTCAGTGTGGTGATATCCTGAGCTGGTTTTTTAAACCTATAACCTTCTTGACCTTATGCAATATATTTGATAAGTTTTATAAATATTTGTATTTGCAAGATAATTATAATTTTATCAACTATACATTTTTCAACTGAGTGACCTGTACTTGATACCATACCCTTATTCTTACCTCCAAGTTTTATGTCTCAATCTGTCATCTTGGATGAGTCATTTAACTTGGTTGAGTAGGGTCAGGTGATTTTAGGCTGGAGTCCAGGAGCAGGGAACTCCATGCAGGGAAACTGTTTCAAAACTGGTAAATTAAGATTCACAGGGAATTAGAAGAAAAGCAAATGTCTGGGAATCCTGGTATTAGAGGAAGAGGAGGGAGGGGGAGATTGGGGAGGAATCTGACCTCCCCATTACCAAGGTTGCATCTGTTTCTCAGAGCCAGGTCAATGCAAAGAAGGGAAAGGTAAAGTTTAGGCTAATGGAGGCCTAATCTTCAGGGGAACATTAGGGGTTACAATTCAGAAGGTCTCAGGCCCGATCGACCAGTCACTCTCTAGGAAAGCAGGAAATAGGCTGGTTCCGAGGAGGGCCAGTGACTGCAGACACTTGGCCTTGGGTCAAGGAGGGGGCACTTCCTTCATGCCTTCTGAGCACTGGACTTACAGGGCTCTGGGTGGATGTTTATTTTCTGCCTGGCTCATCATCCTGTGGGAATATTTCATTGTAGATTGCATCAGTCATTCCCAGATAGGGCTGTTCCCAACCTGAAGTAGAGTGATGGTACTATCAATGTGTTATGCTTAACAACAACCTGTAATTTTGAGTCAAACGTTTCTTTATCAAGCATCTCGGGATGTAAGGGGAGGGAAAAGGAGCCCTCCATGGAAACTTTTAAAACAAAAGTTACCCTTTAGTATTTCTTCTCCTCCTCCAGTCTCTCCTCTTGTCTCGTGGTGTCCTTCCTGCCTTTGGTCATGAACTTGCCTCCCACTTTTCTTACTCTGGGGAGAACTGGGTGCTGTTTCTCAGGGATCCTGGCTCAGTATGTGCTGTTATCCAGGCTTTTGATAGATCTTAGCCCCGGAATAACCAAACTCTGGCGTGGACCCCTGAGCCCCCTCCGCCCCGTCATCCTTTCACTAATACTCAAGACCTGCTGTGAGCAGGGCAGGCACAGACCCACTGATTCTTGGTTGTTCAGGCTCTTGAAGTCATGGGATGTGCTGCAGGAGACCAACCCCCTTGAACTCTGAGCATTTGTTGAGCAACTACTATATCCAGAAACTTAGAAATGTTGAGCCTCTTGCCTGCGTTGAGGCAGCCAGTCTGTCCTGCCCTTCCTTCATTATTCACTCCTGATTACACCTCTCAGATCATCTTCCTCAGGACACTGGCTACTTCTTCCCTTCCCAGCAGCGTGGCTCCTTTCTCCTCCTCTCTCTCCACTGCCTCTCCTCTCATGACCTCACCCTTCTGGGGGTTGGCCCTATGCTGGGACTCCAGCTCGTCCTGCTCCCTGTGGCCTACCTGGGCCTCGGCTAATCTCCCCTGTGTTGCTGTGAGAGGGTTTCTGGCCCCTGGGCTCCATTCCTGGCAGGGAGGAGACTGCTGAAGTGAGTGTTCACCACGCTTTCTGTTCCTCTCCGAAGATTAGTACAGACATTGACTGACTGGCTCTATCAAAGGAAGTCAATTCCCAGAGAACCCATGAGTTCAGGTACAAATATGAAACCTTCACTAATTCTTAACTAAAAACTTTTGAGAAAAATATCTGAGCTGAGGCATCAAAATCCCTCGTTTATACAATATTTGGAGATAAAATTTATGGATGTGTGAATGTAAGTCAAACAATAAATGAGAAAGTATAAAATGCTAGAAATATAGTAGAAATAGAGAACAATCTGGACAGGGATCTGAAGGGGACTTTCTAGGCCCCACTCTGCCTCTAACAAGCTGTGTGATATAAGGCAAGTCACTTCACCTCTCTGTTCTGCCGTTCTCCAGTTACCGCTCCTTACAATGAAAAGATTCCTTCAGATCATATATGATCTTCCTTCTCTTTATAGTAGTCATTGCCTGAAAAACAACAAAAATGAATAAACTAACCCCCTGTGGAACTCTCCACAAATAGAGAAGGAGTGATGCCATATTAAAGCATTTTCACTATAATAATAATTGAAAATCTAGGGAGGCAGCAAAGAAAAGGCCGGTAAATCATCAAGTGTATGATGACTAGAAACAAAACATGACAAAAGAATGGATGCTGCGGTCGATGAAGCATTTTCGTAAAAGCAGATTGAGAAGCTACAGTCTCTGGGACTTTGGGTCCTTGCCTCGCACTACACCTACGACGGCACTTTGGAAACCTGATTATTTTCCGTTTGAATCCAGCGCTGTGGCAAAGAGTCGAAGAAATGTGCTCCTTGCCTATAGGCTTCCTGATCATCCATCATTCTTAAATATCCTAACTGTGCTGTGCTTTAGAAGATTCCCCGCTTATACAGTAGGCTCCAGGTGTGAGGAATTGGGCCAGTCATCCTGTAGCCTTTTGCCATAATTGGATGAAGGGCCTAATGGCTAGGTAAAGGAATATCCCATATGGGAGTTTTCAGTAGGTCAAAATGACTGATTTATAAAAAGCACGCATGCTTTAACATAGAACAGATGTTCATTAATGTGGAACAAATGGATAGAATCATGAATATTTGGTAAATCCCGGGCTCATGTAGAAGAGGACCTTGAGAGCTCAGTCTGTGCTTTCTCTGAGACATGCTTGGTTTCTGACATGATTGTTTGTTTACTAACCTTTCTAAGGTGTCTTGGAATGTAGACCAGATAAAGTGGGTAAAAAGCAGACTCGCATTCCACTTGAATAACTTGATTCTTTTGTGTCCATAATTTGCCTATTTGTTATTTGACCTATTTTTGCTTCCTATGTTGCAATTGTTAATAATTTTTGAAGAGAAGAGAGTTGTCTTGGTACAAGATGAGAGATCAACCCGTAATTAATTAATTGTCCTTCTTTTGTGTCCCCTTCCCATCTCCTCTTACCCCCAACCTGGTCTCTTATCTGTCCAGGGAAATGTAGCCAAATGACTGATTAGACTTTCACAGTAAATTGCATTTTGGGGAGATGATCCTGATAGCATTTTCACAGCTTCCAGGGAAGGTTCTCAGATTGTGTATCTTATCTTCCAGCTGTTCACTGTCTTTAGCCTAAACTGCACACTATCTCCAGGGTTTTTGGCATGTTTTAAATGGTAAGTCCTTTGAAGTTGGGGAAACACTTCTCCCTGGGCCTTCGTAAACTCAGTCAATACTACAATACTATCTTTCCTGACCATTAGTGATGCAATTCCAGAACCAATTGGATGATTGATTATTTATAATTAGGTACACCAGAAGATAAGCAAAGTGAAAGAAAAGAATTGAAAGGGAATCTGGACTGTGTTCTAGTCTGCACCCTGCATTTTTCAGTCAGATTGGGGTTGGGGCCGGGAAAGGTTGAACCACATTGTCCAGTTTGTTCCCAAAGCAACCTTCATAGACTTTGTTTCACAAGTCAGGATGCAATCTTGGGCTTTTTGATGAGATGTCTGCAGCCTTTTTTAGCTGCACCGGGGTCTGGTGACTGAAAATGAAATGTGCCCCAAAACCCTCCAGCTCACTGGTTCTGGGATCAGCTGTGACTTTGTACCTGGGCTCCCCGGAAACAGCAGGGATGGCAGAGGTCTTTGGATGATCAGTTCACCCGCATCCTCCTCCATCATCTCTGTCAGGTCACAGAACATCTGAGGCACACAAGGCAGCGCAGGAACGTGTTAAATGGTGCCAGTAAGAGGTCAGGTGGTTTCCCTATTATATTGACCTTTTCAATGTATTTACTTATAACTGAACTTCATTGGTTTTCTGTGGCAATAAAGAGCAAAGATTACTTTCTCTGATGATCCCTCTGTCTCTTCAGTCTTCTGTTATTTTTCTGCTTCCTATAATCTCAGAGATAAGAAAGTTCCTTTAGGGCCTGGAATCCAAATACTAAAAGAGGCCACATGAAGTGGGCAGGTCCTCTCTCACCAGTTTTCTGTCTCTGCAACTTTGCATTGCTTGTCCTACCCTCTAAGTGTGATCACTATTCAACACTCCTGTTGAAGAACAGAAATAAAAAAAGCCACTGGCCACTTGTGCTTTCTCTGTTACTTCCATTATTGCTACACCAGCTTTCCCAAGCAAAGTCCTTTCCTTTTCTCCTTGTTTCAAACATACCTTAAAAAAAATAATTGCTGGCTGTAGTATTTTTTACAAGTCTCAGCTAATGCTGATCTTTAGCCTTCCTGACACAATTTGAACAAGTTCTTGCTAAACAACATAAAATGATTCCTTGGGGCTTAGTTAGGTAAATGGAGTAGCTTAAATGCTCTTGTTTTTTCTGTGAGTACACTATGGCACCCTGATTTTTTTACTCGGTTTTGTATCATAAGAATCTCTCTAAGACATCAAAGTTCATTTATTCAAGAAACATTTATTGAGCAGCTACTGTGTCCAGATACTGACATAAATGTTGGGGATATTTTTAAGGAAACAGTAGAAACAAGTATTAGAAGTCATCGAATTTTGTGATGGAGGCCTTGTGTGTCTGTGCCCACAGGGAGTTTCCCAGTTCATTCTTCATTTGCTGCTGTTTAAGTTGACAACTTCACTTCCCAATAAAGATTTATTTATACCTCCCCCCAAAAGTCATTAAATAATTACAAAGATACTTAGTTTATCACAAGTGCCATTAAGGAAACACAGGGAAACCTGACTGAGTGAGGCATGTAGGAGAAGCTTCCGTGAGGCAGTGAGGAGCACACTTTGCTCCACAATTCCCCTTAGGGGTGTAAAGCTGCTTCCATTCTTTGGCTATTTTCAATAAGCCTGATACAAAGTGTTATTGTTTCCTTAGGGTAGTTTGTAGAAGTGTAATTACTTGGTCAAGAAAGTGAATGTTTTATGTTACTTGTTACATATTACTGATATTAAAAAGCTTCCAAGAGAAAGCCATGTAGTTTTAAAGGTGGAATAGGGTCTTGGATCACCAGTTATCCAAATATCTCATGGAAATAGTGGGTTGGTTTGAAGAAATAAGTAAAGTTAGCAGTAAAAGCAAGTGGTCATTTCCTTCATGCATTCTAGACTGGTGATGCTCGAAGTATAGCCTGCTGAATGGTGTAAGTCCTGGAGATGTTGATTAGTGATCTGTCATAAATGCAGAGATGAAAAATTAAACATTTAAAAACTGCTAAAATACAAAAAAGTGGTTTTGTATTAAAATTTTGGTTAAGTATACTGTATGTTACTTTTTCTTTTTTTTTTTTCCTAGCATTTCATTAAATTATTTTTACTATAATGTGGTGGATTATTGGTGCTTTGGCAGTAGGAGTGGTATGATCAGGTACATTTGTAGAGGTGTGAATTATACTTTTCAAACATATACCAGAGACAATTGTTGTAAATGAATGTTACCTCAAGAAACATAATTTAACGACAACGAAAAAAGAATGTTGGTGCAAGATAGATGGAAAGAAAAAGCAAATCCTTCTCATAGTTTATGTGAGTCAGTAAAACTCACTTGGTCAGGTTTCTTTTTATAGAAATAAAGTCCCTCAAGGTTACATAATAATAATTTTTATTACGGTGAAAGAATTTAAAGAAATGAAAGAAGAACCAAAGATTAAAAAGCAATGAAATTGTTGCCTGGACTTTTCCTGCTGGGATGTTGGAATAAAGCACAGGATTTGGGAGCCTGATGACTTGGATTCTGAGCCTGGCTGTGCTGTTCACGGAGGGTGTGAGCCAAGCCATCCTGTGACATCACTGAGCCTCGGGGTCTTCTCTTCTGTCAAGGGGTTGATGTCAATAATACCTGCCTTGTCTTCTCCAAAGAAGAAAAGCGGATGGCCAACAGATACATGAAAAAATGCTCAACATCACTTATAATCAAGGAAATGCAAATCAAAACCACTATGAGATACCACCTCACACCTGAGAGGATGGCACACATTAAAAATACAGGCAACAACAAATGCTGGAAAGGATGTGGAGAAAAAGGAACTCTTCTACACTGCTGGTGG
>PVIJ01019379.1:0-23711 GCA_004024925.1 Scalopus aquaticus
AAAAAAAAAAAAAAAAAAAAAAAAAAAAAAAAAAAAAAAATAAAATAATTGTGGCAATAATTATCCAATATTACTTTTACCTGATAAAGTTATTTTTGCCTCTTAAACCCTATGATAAACCTGATAAACCCTATAACAGCATTGTAACTGTGGGCTAAAATCAAGACACTGGAATTTTTCATATGACAATTTTCCACATAATAATGGTAATTATCACTAACTTGAAGTTGTTCATAGTAAGTATCACTAAGTATGTATAGAATAAGTTAGAAGTTCTATAACATAATTTCCTCAAAGGAGATACTAATATTTCATATTGTGAGGACATTACATGGATTCATATACACAGGGTTTAGTGAAATGAGTAGCATAAAGAAGGATTAAAAATATTGTTAAATAAATTATATTGGTCAGTTATACTCTGTATTTAAAGTTGTCTTCAGAGTCTAAATTTGTAAATATACCTTACTCATTAGTGTACAAAATCTTTTCTTGAACAGTTTTATTTATGTTATTTTATTTTTATGAATTTATAAAAAATGTGCTTAGAGTGATACTTGAAACAAAATAGATGAACCTCAAATAAATAATAAGTGAAGCAGTTAGACTAAAAACCCTACACTGTGTATGTGGTATACAGGCAGAAAACCAATCAGTGATTAACAGGAGACAGACCATTGCATGAACAGATTGACTACAAAGTGCAACAAACATATGTCTGGGTGTGACAGAATTATGCAGATGAACAATGATTGCTATACAGTGGGTCCTCAGTTATTTGGTTTAACCATGTGGAATGCTAATGTAATGTGAGCAGTCCTTTAGATTCAAAATAGTTATTACCCATTAGGAAATCTTTTACGAGAAGAGACTCAAACTAAGATAAACAGCAAAGTTCACCAACATATTTAAGAATGTCTGAACTCTCGTAGGAGAACACAAATATTCTAAGGTTAACCCAGTGGAAGTGAATACTCTATATCCAGTGATATTAGTTTTAGTTAATGAGTGTTTAAGTTGATTTACACAATAGTGTTCAAACATAAATCTATTTCCATGCCTAAAAATATTCTGAATGTCTTTGAACATTATGTTATTGAATACTAGACTAGAAATCTACACTTGAAGGAAAATAATTTTACTTAATTCTAACTCTTTTATCTATTGGGAATGCAAGGCCCAGAGATTTTAAATTATTTACTCTCTGTTTAGGTAAAAAGAATGAAAATCTCTTTTCCTAATTTCAATTTAGTGCTCTTTACCCAATACCTGTTTAATGGTTTGTCTTTCCAATTCTGACTGACTTAAACTGACAAAATTATACACTCAAGATATTAAACAAATACATAGTAAATCTGCCTTTCTAGAAGTACAACTTTCTCCTTACCTCTTCTATTTTTAAAAAAATCAAAAAATTCGCTGAAGATTGACTTCTTTTTTTAGTCTTTAAATCAGTTGGGTTTAGTGAAATGGATCCAGTATTTTACTCCCAACATCAACTGCATAATCTTTCTCATCTCTGTTTTATTCCTCATTGCCCAAATGTAATTGAGTAAAATAAAATTAGTTCAGCAGATTTTTCTTCAGATAGTTGAAGCTGCAAACATTGATTCCTGAACTAACAGCATTTTTTTTTATAATAATGATACAGATAAAGATCAGCATCATTAGATTATAAAGCACAATTGCCCAAATATTCTTGGAGAAAATAAATTGAAAGTGATTATTAAGACTGTCCTCACTACAGTTTCTGGAAAACACACAGAATATCTATTGCAAACTTGGATATAAACCATTACTTTGCTATTAAACAATTTTAGATTAAATGTCTATAGTTTAACACAATTATTGTCTCATTACACAGGATGTTTATTTTATGTAGTGTACACTTCAACTCCTTTTCTATTTCAGGAATGAAACATATATTACAACTTCAACAGACAAAATGTATGCTAAATTAAAAAGAATTAAATCTTTGGATAAGTGAAAATTAATTTGATAAAGGCCTTTATGATGCTACCTATTAAAATAATCAAAGTACTAGCCTCATCACAGAATGCAGAGTGAGTTTAAGAACCTCTCTGACTAAAGCACTTTAGAATATCTGCCTGTTTATTGTCCTCACCAATAGATCATTTGAAGTATTTATTGTCCTTAAGAGGAAAACCTTAATTTTGGTGAAACTCTAAATTATGAATAAATTGAACAGAAATATGGAGACTGGTTTATAGTTTTTCTTATACCCAGGGACATTGCTGCAATTTGTGGCATAATTAAAATGATTTTACAAGCAGTCAGTCATTAAGTTATTTTAATTTTCCATTTCTAATGAAAGAAAAAAGCTCTGTAGCAGATGCGTTGTGTGACTATCAGAACAGTCTAAACCTTCAAAACTGCCTTGGGGATTTCTTGCATAAATGGTTCTTGAAAATTAATTCAAAAATAAACATTTTACCTGTTTTAGATTGTATTGAATAAAAACTGGATCTTCTTTCAATTATGACTGTTGTTATGGATTGAATAGTGTTACCTCAAGCAAAAATCTGTTGAGTCTGAACCCCTGGTACCTCAGATTATGACTTTATTTGGAAATAGGGTCATTGCAGATATAACTAGGTAAATTCAGGTGAGATCGGACTAGAGGAGGATGGTCCCCTCCTCCAATATGACTAGTTACAAGATGGCTGTGAAGACACACAGAGAACACAGTGGAACAATGGCACAGACTAGAGTTAAACAATTTTTTTTTTTAATATTTGCATTTCCTTTTTCGAAAAGATTTATTTTTATTTATTTATGCACATAAGAACTGGGGTATAGGCCAGAGATATAGGGTTGGGGGTGAGAGGATTCACCAGAGACAGAGGAGGGAGCAGAACAGGCGCACCTACTGAAATACACTGCTGAGGGGAGCAGTTGGTGAGACAGGAGAGGTCTGCTGTGCCATGTGGGTCAGCTCCCTGGCTGGTGATCGAACTCAGGCCACAGTGGCTGAAGATCAGTGTCTGATGATAGCTGATAGAACTGAGACTTTAACCCCTGTGCCACCAGGGAGGACCCCTGGAGTTAAACAGCTGTAAACCACTAAATGTCAATATTTTCCGCCAAACCTCCATAGCCTAGGAAGTGTCGAGGAAGGGTGCTCTACAAGGTTCAAAAAGAACATGATGCTGATGAGAGCTTGATTTTTAACTTCCAACTTAAACTCTGAGACAATTTTTATTATTTAAATAACAGTTTAAACAATTTAGGGCTGTTTTAAAGACACATTTAATTTGTACTTTTTTGGGGCCTCCCTGGTGGCACAGCGGTTAAGTGCTGTGTTGTGGAGCTGATGGCAGCTGCGATGAGAGTTCAATGCCCCTCCTGGGAGATTCCCACATGGCGCGGCAGACCTCTCCTGCCTCGCCCGCTGCTCCCCTCAGCAGTGTATTTCTGATCTGCCTGTTCTGCTCCCCGCTGTGTCTCTGGTGAACCCTCTCACCGCCCCACGCCTCTGTTCTGTACCCCAGCTTGTATGCATAAATAAATAAATCTTTAAAAAAATTTTGTACTTTTTGTTTTCTCACTCAGAAAGGAGACTCTGAAACTGAAATAAGAAAAGTGATTTCAAATTTTCATCAGCATAGATATGTAAAACACAGTATAGAAATAGTTACATGCATAGCGTTACAGTCATGCTTACCAGAAGTAAAAAAAATTGCCTGCTTTTTAAAAAAGATCTATTTATTTATGCATACAAGCTGGGGTATAAGCCAGAGGTGTGGAGTGGTGAGTGGATTCATCACAGACAGAGTGGGGAGCAGAACAGGCAGACTGACTGAAGTACACTGCTGAGGGGAGCAGAGGACGAGGCAGGAGAGGTCTGCTGCGCCATGTGGGAATCTCCCCAGCCAGGTATTGAGCTCGTGCTGCAGTGGCTCTGGATAGCTTCATAGTGCTGTGCTTAACCATTGTGCCACCAGGGAGACCCCTGCCTGCTATCTTTAGATCCGCATTCTTATTAGATATATGCCCGCTGAGAATCCAAAATGTTTAGATTTTCAATTCTATGAAAATACCAGGTAGGATTGAAATTGAAGGAAATAGATTGTTAGAGAAGTGGTTGGTAATCCATCTATAGATATGACTATTTCCAAATAGTCATCTTTGGTATGAGTTTGGCATTGCTATTGTACCGTATAAACTGGCTTTTTGTATACTCCAGACCTAGTTTTGTATACACCCTTTTATAATATCTCCTACTTTCAGCTATCCCAAACTTATATCCTTGATCTCTCTCTTAAAGATAAGATTTATCAAATCAGATGCCTAGTTGGCATCTAATAGATCCCTCAACTATAACAAACCTTTCAAAGTCAATATAACAAAACAATTATAGTCACCATTCTTTATAGATTGTCCTTTCCACTGTTGAGGTCATAAGAGTAAAAAGAAGCTTTTCTGGACATCTACTCACTAACATCACATTTTTACATTTCCAATACTATCAACTCAGTCTGAAATAATCTGCTAAATCCATATACTTCCACAATTATAACAATTCACCAGTCTTTTTTTTTTTTTTATGGAGCAGTATATGGTATTTTTCAACTTGACCTCTTTACTTTCTTTGTTACTTCTTTATTCCTAACATCTCCACCAAAGTAAGACTTAAAATGTAGGCTTTCTGTCTGGACAAAGCTGGTTTGAAGGTCCACAGTAGGTCATTATTTCAAAGAGAAAAAAAGTCACTTTTATCACAATAATCATAATGTCTTTCATAAGTTGGCTTCACATCAATTCATTAAAAGTCTCCCCCCTCCAAAATTATTTTGGTGTAAATCCCATTCAAATACTAAAGGAAATTTCAATCCTCACAAAGGTCTAGTTACAGCTTAAAACTGATCCTACTTTCAGGTTACTTAAAATAATGCAGTGTTCCCAGGAGTTATTGGAAATTTGACATAGTTTTCATTCTTTCCCAGAAATACATTA
The DNA here is from genome assembly GCA_004024925.1 of Scalopus aquaticus. Taxonomy (NCBI): domain Eukaryota; kingdom Metazoa; phylum Chordata; class Mammalia; order Eulipotyphla; family Talpidae; genus Scalopus; species Scalopus aquaticus. The sequence continues at coordinate 4,978 of PVIJ01019379.1, forward strand.
AATATATTTACAATAAATAGAATATTATTAAACCCTATTTCCTATACAGTAGTATTTTCCTGTAAAGATGTCAAAGATCCACAAATCAATGTTTTAAATGTGTGACCATATGCATAGTTTAGAAATACATGATACCAGAAAATCCAGGAAGTTTATTCTCCATGAGTATAAAATCATTTTGATTTGCAATGTGGTTAGAGGAACTAAGTAATTTATGGATCAAACGAGCATATATTTTTGAGTAAAGTAGGTGGGATGGTATAAACGTGATGTAAATTAGGTCTGTTGAAGTCAAAATGAGACATATGGTCATATTAATTCTAAGATCACATGTGGTTTAGTTTCTGTCTGACACTCCCACTACCATCGTGAGATTTCTCATTTACTTTCTAGGTATACCATGTGCTTGAGCTTTCTTTTAGTCCCAGAGCACACAGGCTGGGGTAGAGATTTTTCTAGCTATTTACACATTCTATTATATCTGTCTGGCACCCTAGAGGTCTACATATCCTGAAACCTTTGCAGCCATGTTACTTTGCAGTCATGTTATTTTGAGCCATGTTACTGTCATTTTCAGTTGCTTTTCCAGTCTATAAAGCTACTTGAATGATATTCTCCATAGTGTCACTCTGTTCCTTTGTTCTTCAGCTAGATAAATACATTATTTCCATCTTCAGAGTAGGGGTCTGCTTTGCTCTCAGAAGGATAATCTGAAAGTAGTTCAGAGGGGTGCTGGACCCAGAGTATCCTGTGACTTGGGATGAAATTAAAATACTTCTTGGACATGGAGACTAATGGAACACGGAGTAAATGAAGTGTCATAAAACAAAAGATTGGTGGAGAGGGATGCCTAGAAACTATAGCAGGCGCAGAAGCTAGGGGCTTGGTGAAAATCATTGTTCCCTATCTCTGTGGGGAGTCAAGAACTGATTGCTGTGGAGGAGTACCCTTAACTGAGGGGATGCACATATGGAGGTGTTAGGGTGAGCAGGTGGTTCATGTTCCCAATGAAGAGGACAGGGTACAGAACTGAATTCCGCTCTCCCATTCTCTCCAGACTAAATTTGAACCTGAGAAGCTGCATGAAAGTACAACCCTCAAAATGTAGAGACTCTGGACTGGCAATCCAGACAGGAGGGATCCAAGTGGTACCCCAAAATAAGCATTCTTCCTTTCTAGTTGTTCAAAACCAAGAGCAGGTATGAGATAAATGTGGTTTTGTTTTTATGTTTTACACTGATATATACTCAGACAATTAAATGATTATCAATTGGGGAAAAAAGTGGTTAGTATTAACCAAAGGGATTTGAATTTGTGAGGTGACAATTAACACTTTTATATTCATGTTTAATCTGTTGCCTAGCAGAAGGCATTAAATCACCAGAATTGTGCTTATTTGCATAAATCTACAAGTCTAGTTGTAGCACTCTCAGTATCTATGGATTCATGATAAAATAATCTTAGAAAATTCCATCTGCTATTAAATATGTGAGCTTATTAATGAAAACATGTCAATTGGAAATAGTAATATAAAGGTATGAGGTATCAGATATTGGATTTTCTCTGCAAAAAAAAATCATTAACAATACAGGTTTAATGTATTTTGTGAAGAAACCTAACAACTTTGGTAATTGTTAATTAACACTGATTACATTAAAATCTATATGGGAAATATTGAGTAGTTTTGCACATATGATCAATGAATTTCATGAGTAAATTTACATTCAGTTGAAAACAAAAGTATTCTGTAAGAATCATTATAAATTAATTCATGGCTAACACAAATTTGAAATGAATACATTAAAACTCAATTTTCATTGTCAGAAAATAAGATTAACTATGAGTCCACTGTGCTGTTCATCCCAAAACACTGCAATCAATGATACTATTAATCAATATTTCCAATTTAATACCACCAATAATTGCAGAGTCCTATAGCTAGTGGATATTTGGTTTATGAAAAATATAAACATAAAAGGAACTCAGAAATGACAATTTAATGTCTAAGTCTCCAGTTTAGATGATTTACACTTTCTCACTGACAGTTTGTACTGTTTTCTCAGATTCATTGAATAGACTGTCTCACCTGTTCATGAGCTTGTCTGCAAAAATTCCCACTACTGGGACCTCCCTGGTGGAGCAACAGATTAAGTCTCAGCACTATGAAGCTATCAGCAGCCACTGCAGCAAAAGTTCGATTCCCGGCCGAGGAGATTCCCACATGGTGCAGCAGACCTCTTCTGCCTCTTCCGCTGCTCCCCTCAGCAGTGTACTTCAGTAGATCTGCCTGTTCTCTGCTTTGTCTCTGGTGAATCCACTCACCAGCCCCCACTTCCTGCTTACACCCCAGTTCTTGTATGCATAAATAAATAAATCTTAAAAAAAAAAACGTTCTTCCTATATGATCCTAAATCTGTGTTTGTCTACATTTGGGAAGATGCAGCTCTAAGAAGTTTATCTAGAAGAACTTTGCTGATGGACTCCTTTTTTCCAATAAAACAAAATTTTCACCAGTTAACAAGATATCCATCTTCTAGCCCACTGACTATGACTGTCTGCAATGACAAGAGAAGATGATGAAAGAGGCTGGCAATAGCTTGAGAGTGCTGACTTTAACCCTTGCACCACCAGGGAGGCCCTTACTTTCATTTTTTATTGAAGTGACATTGCATTATAACATTTTATAAGTCTAAGTTGTTCATTAGGAATCGACGTGTATATATTACATGAGGGGTAATAATATTTAGGTCTATTATTTATTATGCTACACAGTAGCATTTATTAATCTTAGCCATATTATATACAGTTGAAATTTTCCAATTGAAAACAAATTTATTGATTGGAGGATAAGGTGGAATGTAAACGAGAATATTTTTATTAAAGAAGAAATATTTATTTTAGGTTACTAATTTATTTATTGTTTTAGGGTCTACAGTGCTCACATACAACATTTCCAGCAGTGGTTTAAACACCTATGCATGTTCAGCATTTTAATATTCTTAGAATCATCAAGATCTCAAGTGGTGTTTCTTCTACAGTGATGAATCTTATTTTTATTTCTCATTGAGTTCCAGATCAGGTCACACTTTGCAAACAGTGAGGTGAACACTGGAACAGTTTTTAGCTTGATAATTACAGTTCATACCTTTCAGTATCATCTGAAACTGAGACTAACAGGCTGCCTTAATAAGGACTGTTTATTGATTTTGGAAATGTTGGAACATAAGAGAATGTACTTTTTCTATAACTGTAACAAGCACAGTCTGCCTATATTAATTACTTACTCTTCAGTGTTATAGTAAATTGCTATTGTGGAATCATAATGATGCTGAACATTTGTAGCCCAGATGATAGGGTAATGTTCAAAGATTGGATGCCCTGTTCTTTGTGAATTTACTAATAACCTCTTTAATCATTTCTATTTAAAATACTATGGATTCTAAAGCAGAACTAGACTAATGATACAAGTAATACATGGAGCATAACATTTAGTAATTTAAAAATAATTCACATCAATTATTTTCCATCCTTTAGACAACATGACACATATTTCTTAATAACATTTCTATTAAAACTAAATTCATAGAAACTTTAATTTTATTTCTGCTCTTTTGGACTTAAGCCAAAGTTAGCCAGAGTAATTGTTTTTATTTTATAATGTGGATTCTGTATTGAAAGAATATATTTACCCATAAAAAGTACATAAATATTTTTCCTAAATATGCGAAATGTAATTTAAAGATCTATGGACATATGAATACTGAAATAAGGTGTACCTGAAAAAGCTCAGTGTGGTAGATTTAAGAATATATGCGAGATAATGTATCTTATATCAGAATACATTTACACCTAAAATCTAATGTTTTTTTTAAATCAAAATATATATTTTCAGTAATAAATTTCACAAGCTGTTTCTTTTTCAAGAAGATATTAATGTCTCACCAATAACAAAAAGTTCAAATAAAATTTATTACTGAGCATGAGTTTGTCATCTTTTTGTATTAAATTTTTTGGATATGAAGTTAAGACTGAGGTGGTCTTGTATAAAATAATAAAGCATATTTAATAAGACAAAGATGTAAACATATTAAGAACAAAGTGAAAAATGATAGACATATTTTAAAACATAATTTCTAGTTTATCTATTAACGTAAATCTTTTAAAAAAATGAAAGTCTAGCTTATTTCCCCAAGGAGAAATAGCAGTAGAATTAAGTAAATATTTTTGTTGCTGTTCATTGCAAATATTATGTTCATTGTCCTCAGTCTTACTTTTCCTTTCTAGTTAATGACTCCATTAAAACCAAAATAATCATGTATAGTCTCATTCTCATCATTCCTTGAAACCTAAAATAACATGGTTTGGTTACATTAACATGAGACCAACAAAGGCATCAATTTTGAATCAAATTTGCTGTTATCTAATTTGCATTCAATCTTTCAAAACATTTATTAAATTAAGATATTTAATATACTGAGAAATGAACTATGTATATTATTATGAGAATATAAACAAAATTAATTTCAGAGAATGTAAATTCTAACAGAAATATAAAAGGAAGGATTTATACTGACAAAATAAAAAGGTTCAATAAGGATACATTTAAAAACTTAAAACTTGGAAAATTCAAACTAGGCTTCATTGATGAAGTAATATTAAAGATGACCTTCACTAAGCTTTTTCATCTGTCAATGGATGGATTTGCTAAATTAGATGAAGTGTTTGAACTGTTCAAAGTCATATAGAATAATTTTGAATTGATTATTTTGTACAAAGACTTTATAAATCATCAATAAAAAGAATTGCACATATATAAACTGTATTTGATAGCAGATCCTTGATGTATTTATGATGTACATTGTGTGAAATATGAACATAAAATATAAAAATTGTATATAAATACTGAATATAATACACATGGAAGTTTTTTAAACAATGGATGAGTGTTTTCCAATTTTACATTTTGTGATATTTACTAAAGTTTTGTTTCTTTACAAGTACTGGTTTACATGATACTTAGCAGTATGTCTACCAACATGGAAATTCATTCAATGTAATTTTATATGTCCTTTTACAAGCTAAATTGTATCCCTGATTTTCCTGGTCTCCAGCTTACAGACGGAATGTGTGTATACCGAAAAACAAAAGTCGAATTACTATAAAAAACATGCTTCCATTCATTCATGCATTTTCTGACCATTGGTTTTGTGATACACTTGCTTTATGATATGAGTTAGGATTAAAAGAAAACTCTGCAACTCCCTCCTTTTCTAAATAATGTGATTATCCTAGATGAAGGACAACAAGTAAACATTTTCCATTAGCAATTATAACTTACCTTGGGCACACTGAGAAATGAGATACATCACAAAGCTATACCAAGTTTACTAAGGTAATTGCTATGATGACAATAGAATTAAATCCTAGAGGACTGGGGAACATTATTGAGACAAAAAGTGTTTTTGAGAAATGAAAACTCTCATGCAGTGGGACTAGTAGAAACAGAATCACAGAAGTATGAAAGAACTTAAGTCTTCTAGAAATTGCAAGTCACTAATATATATTGTATGAGATATATATCTGTATCTCATACATATGTATGTGTATATATATGTGTGTGTATATATATGTATATATACATGTGTATATATATACACACATATATATATACACATACATATATATACACATATATATATATATATATATATATAGAGAGAGAGAGAGAGAGAGAGAGTTAGATCAGGATGGAGACCTATTATAATTATCCAGAGAATAAGTTTTGAAAACGTAAAGACAGTAAATAATACTGGAAAATACATAAGGAATCAAAGAAACAACATAATCAAAGATTGGGGCTTTGTTGATTGATGATAACTTTCAGAGGGTGATAGAAAAATGGAGACATTTCTCTTCTCATACTCAAATTCAATGTACATCTAATTCTTAAATTGGATGTCAAATTTCTTAAAAATCTATGCTATTTTATAGGCCTGGAGTAGGACTTGATTTTCCATAGTTTGATAAGCTCCCGGGTGATGCTTATGCTACTGATCCTTAAACCATCCTTTCAGTAACACAGGAACTAAATTACAAATTTCTGATGGTTGCATGATTAGGGAATATTATGGCAAAACATATAAGACTCACACAGGTGTAAAGGGAAAAATAAAAGTACAGATATACAGAGTATACCACCATAACAAAAAGCCAAGTTGAGAGTAATAAATAAAATTATAGTTGTTTGCATCTGTGAAGGGATAATCTCAGACTGGTCTTATGAATTGTAGGAGATTAAGGTAACATCAGTGATGTGCAGTCTATTCTAGACCTTTTGGTACAAGTATGGTAAGTGTTCATTAATCGCCACAACTGAAAAGGGGCAGGCTAATGTTGGGGTGCATGTTGAAAGGATAAGGACTAATAAAAGTATAAACCTAACAACAAAGATGGAATGAATGCAGGGAAATATTTTAATTATGCTCTGGAGGTAATGGGATGAAATTGACTGATGATAATTAAGACTGTTACTAGGAAGAACTAACAAATATGTTTGAGTTGTCAACTGAACTTCAGTAGCACATCAACGTGCATAGATATTTAAATTTTGTTCCCCTTTCAGAATCAACCCATGTCTTTTTCAAAGTTATCTATTTTTTTTTTTATCATTACTTTTTCTGGAAGAGCAGTCTCTTTTCAGGATAGTATTTTACTTTTTCTTTGTTCCAAATATGATTCCCACACTGATTTGCTAATTTCCTGTTTAAGGGGTATATTGGACTTTATAAATCCAGATTTTTATAAACCAGATTTTTCTAGACACTTTTAAACTGAAGCGGAAGTTGTCTATTGTTCTTTGTTGGAAATTCTAATTTGTCAAACTTGGAGAATATCAGTAGAATTGAGTCCTATCAATTGACAAGGCTGGTTTGGAAGTGAGAAGAATGGAGCCAATAAACAGAGAAAGGTAAGCATAGGTGATAAAGAAAAAAATGTTAGAATATGAATTTCTAGCTCTAAAAATTCCTGCCACTCACTGACTTTCTTAATCTTCAAGAGTTTTGATCATTCAACAGTCCACAAATATTTCAGGTATATAATCATCACCGCTGTTGAAGTATATGCTATGGCAGGAAAAATTTTTCTCTTGCAACCAAAAAAATATGACAAATTCATCCTCATAATAATATTGTTCTCAGGACAAAATAATAAAGAAATACATTTCTACTTCTTTCTGTGTCTAAACTTAGTCATAAGCACTACTCTGTAGGGTTCAATAAAGTTCATTTTATGTCAACCAAACTTTATTGATTCAGTTCAGCTTCATGGGTTTGCACTGAAGTATTGTTCACCCTAAAAGAGTGCTAATCAAGTAATTCCATGACCTCTATATAACCTTGCAGTAAAAAGCATGCTGGTGTAAGTGTGGGTGAATTACAGTCTATTTGATGCTTGATTTACTCTACAGCTGTATCCAGCAATAAAATATCAGTCAGGAACTACAACCTGGGTGGTTTTCAAACAGATTAGGAGTTATTTGGTGAAGAAGCTAAATTCCTGGAGGAAAACTGACAGTGAATTGGATTATTTAAAACTCTTTGGGTTTCCTTAGGATCTGGTTTATATCTGAAGTAAGTTAGAGGTTGACACAATCACACACTTTCATTTTCTTTGCTAATCTACCTAGGCCCAAGAAGAAATATTTCATCCAAGTTTCTGTAGGAAAAGTTAAAAAATCTTTAGTTTTTAAAATTTTTTCATAGAGGAACTGGGGTGTAGGCTAGCAGGGTGTGTGTGTTGGGGGGAAGGCATGGGTGAGCGGATTCACCAGAGACAGAGTGGGGAGCAGAACAGGCAGATCTACTGAAATATATGCTGAGGGGAGCAGCAGATGAGGCAGGAGAGGTCTGCTGCGCCATGTGGGTCAGCTCCCTGGCCTGGGATCGAACACAGGCCGTAGTAGTTCGTGTTGATATTGCTGAGACTTTACCTCAATGCCAAAGGGGGGTCCTTCGAAAATCTTTACTGATGTAACAAAGAATAATAGAATATGCTTAAAAGCTGGTGAGACAGACTCATGGGCCAGTGTCACTTAGGAACTGTTCAAATCCATGCAAATGTATATTTAGTATAATCATTTACTAAAGTGTTGGGGGGAGATCATATCTTGAAAAGTGAATTATGTTGTCAGAATTTCACAAAAAGAGATAAGCTTCCTTGTTCTACACATCACATTTAGAAAATTTTGCTGTGGCATTAGTTTATTTCATATTTCTATAGCAAATGCAAATAAATAAAGACACCATTGTTATTCAATGAGTACAGTCAGACATATCATTTTACTGTATGAACCTTATACATCAATTTAAACATTGAGGAAATTATTAATTAATGTTAATAATTAACATTTAATGAGCATTAGCTCTGATTATAACACTTTCTTGCTTTGTTTTAGAATGATTTAAATAAAAATCAACACAATATCTGATATTTCTAATTCTTTTAATTATTTATGTTTAAAGACATGTTAATTCAAGTTTCATTGACATATAACATGATATTAGTTCAGGTATACAGCCTAGTGATTCAATATTCGTATACATTGAATCAGTCTATGATTCAAGATTGAAGTCTAGTTACCATCACCTCTTGTAATTACATTGTTTTATCTGTGATCATGAGAACATCTAAGATGCACTCTACTAGCAACATTCAGATATGCAATATAGTATTATAAACTGTAGCTATCATGCTGTGCATTACCTCCCCCTGACTTACTCATTTTACAACTAACTTTTTGTACCATCTCATCAAGTCTGCCCATTTCCCTATACTCTACTGTACCATGGCAAGTACCAATTAGATCTTTGTATTTATATGCTTCTGGAACTCACTTTTTGTTTGGTTTTTAATATTATTTTTATATTACACATTATAGGTAATTATTATGTTATACACTATATGCTATATCTGTATTATAATAATATGTTAATTATTATTATTGAGATAGTGTTGGTTGACCGTATATGCCTAAAGGGATCATACCGTATATGATTAAATGTAAGTTCACACTGCCTTGGCTGTATACCATCACACCCACCACCAAAGCACATTTATCCTGTTACCATAGAGCATTCATTCAGCTCCCACTCCTGTTTGTTCCCACACCCACCAAACCCTCAATATTCACAGTCATATTTATAAGGCTTTTTTTTTGTTTGGTTAAGTTTTGTCAGTTCTTTGTTTTATTTCTCTGTATTGCACATGAGTGAAATTATCCTGTATCTTTCTCCTTCTGACTTACATCACTCAGCAAATTCCCTCCAGTTCAATACATGTTGAATGGCAAGGTTTCTTTTTTTACTAGCTGGATAATATTTCATCATGATTATGTACTCTTGATTAACTCAGTCCTCTGTTTGGGGGAACATACATTGTTTCCATAATAGGTTTATTATAAATAGTGCTGTACTGAACATAGCAGGGTATATATTTTTTCAAATTACTGTTTTTGCATTTTGGGGATAGATACCTAGGAGTGGAATTCCTGGATCATGTAGAAGATACATTTTTAATAATTTGAGGAATCCTGCTTTTCATAAGGGCTGCAACAGTCTATAGTCCCATCAATAGTGTATGAGGATTCTTTTTTCTCCACATCCTCACCAGTATTTATTTCTGTTTTTTAGCTATGGGCCATTCTCACAGGTGTGAGATGGTATCTCACTGTGGATTTGATTTGCATTTCCCTGAATTTAATGAACTGTTTATGATAATTTGTTCCAGAGGCAATTTACTAGCATGAGATAGTAATGATGATGATGGTGTTGCGATGTTGGTAAGAAGTAGCATTAATGTATGTTATCTATTTGAAACCAAAGTAAATTGAATTTCTTTAATAACTTCAGACACCTTTTCATGACATGACTTTCCTTGTGTCTGACACTTTATGAAAGATTTGTAAAATCATATCTTTAAAATATTTTTTTCATCTGTGCTCTTTCTACTAAAATGCCCCCTGGTATTTTTGGTGTGTAGATGAGGCCTAGCATCGGTTTGCAGAGGTAATGCAGTTTTATGTTATCATACATTTTAAAATTTATTCATAAAAGAAAAAAATAATTGTCTACCCAATTATTATACTAAGGTTATTAGTGCTATGTACTTTAACTTTTTTAAATTGTACCCCAGGGAATTTGTACCAATTTACATTTCCACCATCAGTGTATCAGTGTCAGCTGCTTCATTCTCAAGTCAATTAATATATACATTAATATGATTCATTATTTTTTAAACGTTGCCAATGGTAAGTTAAGAAAACACTTTAAATGCAAGTTTTCAATTATGATGGACATTGGCCATTTACAAATTTGCTCAATTATTTGCATGTTTATAACACTTTGTAAATATGTTAATCAACCAAGTGAAAAGATTGTAAACAAAGTTTTTAAGTTAATTTATGTTTGAACATGCAAAATGATCATAGAAAAATTTGAGAATTATAAATGTTAAACAGAAAACCATTATAATTATTGACTCATTATTTATATTTCTGCTTTAATGAAAGAACATTTGAAAATTTAGAGAAATTGAAGCAGCATAAGAAAGCTGTTTCAGACTAGTTGCATGTAAAAACAATCTAGTTTTGGAGAAATGGTTTATATTATTTGACTTAACTAGAAAAGGTTGTTAATGGGAGAGAAAGAATATTGAGAAGTTTATATAAAATAAATAATTTCAGTATATTGAGACATGGAAAATATTCAACTTAATATTGTCATTTTGAATGAAAGTTTTGAGATATTTATCAACAATTATCAAATGTTTAAGTAATACTTTTTTATTTTTAAAAATCAAAATTAATAGATGTGGGTATTATAATTTATAATAAAATTCATTAAAAATAAAAATTACTGAATGTATAGATAAAATTCATTATTAATTTTAAAAAGTCTATATTTATCTAAAGAAAGTACAGTTTTCCTTCTATTTCAGGTTGGGTTCTCTAAAATGGCTTATAGCTATATCTACATATATTAATAATTTATAATAAAATCAATCAGCAACTATCAAGATAAAAATGAAGTGATTTTATAGTTAAAACATTCATAGTATATATAGGAGCATGACAATCTATATAACTTTATGTCTTTTTTTTACTAACTTTTTTATTAGTCTGTGGTATTTCTGTGGTTTATATTTTTTCTTTATACAATAATTTGTTTAATACAAACATAGAAACATTTGCTTCATTTAACATTCTCATAAAACATTCTGAGAACCACAATTATAGAAACCTTTTCACATGATTACACAAGATACATAGGAACATATAAACAAAAAATAAAGCAATTGAGATAGTCATTAATACAGTAATGATAATCTCTGTAGTTCCCTTAACCTGCAGATTTTTGTTTGATGATATCCACATTATGGATGACAAACAACATATAATGTTTATGGTTACCATTGTCTCCCATGGAGAGACTGCTTAATTATACTGTATTCTACATTTTCACATGAATGAATTAAGAATGATGTTATAGCCAAATGCATAGCATTTCCCATAAACTGCTTGGATAAGTAAATAAATCAAGCAATTATTTCCTAATCACACTAAGAATCACAAGTAGCTCAAAAACAAAACAATTATCAAAAAACAAACAAACAAAAAACCTCCACGCAGTTGTGATCACCTCCTTAAGTTAGCTATTCAATTTATCGTAGTGGCAGTATAAAACAGAAGTTTCTGCAAAAAGATTTAGTAAAATGTTATGTGAAACTTGGCAAGTAGCAATCTATGGTTAGCACAATAATGCAATTGGGAAAATATAACACCTGCAATATTTAAAAAGATAAGCTATCAGTGGTTACACGTGTATAATATAGTAGTACAGTGAGATTTTTGTGATGTTTTAAATGGAGGTGTTTTGGTTCATAATATAGATTATCAATATGTATGTTTATGATAGCAATGAAATTTAAATAAAATAAACTCGACCCTTTAAGGCATTTAGCTTTCTTAAAAATCACTTATGTAGGAATAATTTTCAGTAATATCTAATTGGACAAGTGCAATATATCTAGCACACTCTCCCAATCATCTATTATTCTTGAAATGAAAAATTCAGTGAAAAATCTGGAAAAATCTGCAAGCATACTAGAAATGTTTCATAAGTTTAGCAACATTCCATGTTGAAACTTAACTCTTTATAAAGATGGTACAAACATAATTTAATCGCTAAGCACAAGCTCACTACCCCCCAAAAGTGAAAGAAGACCTTGAGGGAATGAGTTAAAATTTTTATGGGTTTTAGCAGTCATGAAATGGAGTAGAAAAGAACACAAGGGACCAAGGAGACGGATCACGTGTGAATTGGTGGTGGGTTACCCAAGGGGAATATAAAATGTAAAAGATATAAGTAACAATAAAACTATATACATTAAAAAAAATTGATGGGTTTTTGAGGATTCTGCACAAGACTATGAAGATTTGAGGGAACTAAATTATTTCACATCTCTAATAAACAATGTGTAAATTCACTAGTAAGGCTGTGAGGTGAAGGCAAGAAACTGGTTGTAGTATTCGGATCAAGCAGTTCCTCTGCCTGTTCTGCTCCCCTCTCTGTCTCTGGTGAATCCTTTCACCACCCACACCTCTGGCTTGCACCCCAGTACTTTTATGCATAAATAAATAAATATTTTTTTTAAACTAAGAGAGTGGCAAATAAATATCAGTAAACATCCCATTTTCTTGTATGTCTCCATTATTGTTGTTGACAGAACACAACAATCTGAAGTTTGTTTTGTTTTTAATGATTGCCATTTGTTTTTTGTTGTTGTTTCATTTTGCTTTGCATTTACCTGAAGGTTTTTACCTATAGTCCCCTGGTTTTCGTGACCTTATCATTTTAATTACTTTCAAAATCCTGAAACTCTTGCCTTCTTAGTAAGATATATCAACTCCTAAATAACCAATTAAGTAAAACTTAATGTAAGTAAAGTTTTAATGTAAAGTAAAACTTTGAAAACTTTATCATAATTTAGAGAGAGACTAAAGTGAGATGCAGGACCCAAACCGTTGATTTAAGAAAAGTAAGTTATAGAAATAGAAATGTGAGCAAAATTAAATGATAAAAAATTGCTTTTTAAAATTGAATGCTTGCAATATATTACAGACAAAAGTAATATGCTAAAAGAAATACCTATATACATGCCGACAATCAGAAGGACTTTCACAAAAACATAATTAAGCAAAATCATCACTACGTAGAATTAAATGTGGCAAAATCTATAGAACTCTAAGAGAGTCATTTTGGTTCTACACATAAAGATATAAAAGAACCTGGTGAGTTTCAAATAGAGGAACTGAAAGGCACATTCAAAATATGAACTCTATGAACTATGTCAGAAGAAATTTTTAAAAATATTTTTAAGAAAAGATGGAAAACAGACAAAAATAATCAAATGCAACTGAATATGAAGTTTCTAAGCATTGCTTTAGAATGTGGTTGACAGCAGATGGTGGCAAGAATTTGGGCAATGGGTGAGTTACAGAAATTTGTGTTAGTTGTTTAATACAAGGACTTGGAAGAATGGAAAATTCAAACATTTTCAACATAATGACTCTCCTAACTTTGGAAAAAAATCACATAAAGTAGCATTTTAAGCATGTAAACTGGATATGTATTTTAATTTCTTTATGCAGCCATTGCGATTTTGCCTCATGGAAATTGAATTTCACCTTGGTCTTTGAAAAAGATTCTTTTTTGGGGCACAGGATCTACTTAGTGGCAAAGTCAAAATTTCTTTTGTAACGCCTGAATATGGCATCATATTGCTGATGCTTGGGTGAAGTGAAAGTGGAACCTAAAGAACTTGAAGTAAATGAGTATTGAAAGAAACCCTGTGGATGAAAACAAACAAACAAACAATATTAAAGATACTTGAAAATTTTAGTAGCTATGAAAAGTTATTGCTATTGTGAAGCCTGCTGTTTTCCCTTAAAACATGGCAATAATCTGTAAATGATGTAGCAACAGAAGTGTATATTACAGAAAAATATCTTAGTTGCTTTTCATGCAGAGGTAGATAAATGGAAAATATATGATAATTAAATAGCTAAAAAGGATAAAAAAGATATTCAATCAGCTTAAATAATTTAATATTATTCACATAGGGAATAAAGATTATTTTTTCAAATATAAAGTCAGAAAAAGCTTCATTCAAGAAAGACGAAAAAAGAATGGATTGAGGTAAAAATTTTAACGAATTACAGACTTACTTTTCATTAATAAATCTGTTGCTTATAGTTGCTTGTAGTCTGGAATAGAAAGCAACCTGAAGAGCCAATTTGATACTTTAAACTTAAGGAACTATGTAAACATATAGTGAAGTAGTTTCTTTTCACAAAATGAATATTGCAGGGATGTATTCTTTGTGAGACATATGCTAACACAATTATTTCTCCTCTGACATACATTAAAATTGGATAAAACTTTTTTATATAAAACTATTGCAAAAATGATGTTTCTTCATACAAACTGATTTTATTTGTGTAATTACTAGTCCATCATTTTGATTCTACTGTAAAACAATAGCTCAGCATTGTAGAAAGGAAAAATCTGCCGCCTTTAAAGTATGCTTTTTGCACCAAGGCTAGAATGAAAAAATTATCACCTTTGGTGAAAAAGTTGAAAAAATTATCAACTGGTCCCTAGAATAATCAGGATTATGTTATCCATTACTGTAAATGTTCCCTAAATTTTATTTTCCACTGTGTTAACATGTGTTTTCAAACATGTTATTTCTTAAAAATACCAAGATGTCATTTGTATTATTTGCCATTAAGTCTATGTTGACATTTGGTTAGATGGTGCAAAATCAGTGGGGGTGACAGAGCAAAAATGCTGGTACCCTAAGTAAGTCTAACTTCTCCAAGCAATTTGACCTAAAGCCACCTTCAGTAACACATGTTCTTGAGGAAGAAGGGTATTCTTATTTTTAAAAAATCTTAATTTTTTTAATAGTTGATGTGATAAAATGAGTAATGGACATGAATCACTTCTGCCTCATAACAATATGAAAGAGTTCCATCAAGGAAAAGATTGCTGAAAGTATGACAAACTATAATTATTCAGAATTGGGGACTTGGCAGATATTTTCTTGAAATTGAAAAAGTAAACCATCTATTTCAAGGGAAACAACAATTTATTGCCAATGATACATTGTGAGTGTTCATGTAAAATAATAGTATCATGTAAAACTTGCATCTGCCATCTTAATTTTCATGTTCTCAACACTTAATTTTCAGATGGCACTGGTTGTGATTAATGGGTGTGACTTGATGTTTTTTAATGAAATACGTCAACATTTGGAAGACATGTAGGATCATTAAAATAATCTTTTACAAATTATGAGTGCATACTATTATTAAATCAGGCATATATAAAATTTAAGTTAAATTAATAGGTTTAGAGAAAACAGAATATTAAATGTTCTGTGGTTTTTGACTTTATATTGTCACTAACCCTTATGAAACTCAAACTAGTCAAGTTTTGGACTAGTATTAAAATGGGGTATTCATAGTACCTTACAAAACTATTTGAAAATATATTTCTTATTCAATGTTACATGTGAGTACATTTTCCCATATATTATAAATATTCAGTATTGTATTGCATTTTAAAAGCAGAAATGGTGTAGACATTTCTACATGATTAAAATGGTTTAATAATGTTATTCTTTTTTTTTAAATATTTATTTATTTATACATACAAGCTGGGGTACAGGCCAGAGGCGCGGGGCGGCGAGAGGGTTCACCAGAGACAGAGCGGGGAGCAGAACAGGCAGATCAGAAATACACTGCTGAGGGGGGCCAGCGGGCGAGGCAGGAGAGGTCTGCCGCGCCATGTGGGATTCTCCCCAGCCAGGCGTCGAACTCGCATCGCGGCTGCCGACAGCTCCACAGCGCAGCACTCAACCGCTGCACCACCAAGGAGGCCCTTAATAATGTTATTCTTTACAAAAAATTTTCATGTAGAAAATGTATTTTGCTAAAAAATATATAATTAATGTTAATATTTTATATTTATATTTATATTTATATAAATAAATACATTTATATAATATATAAATATGCATAACATGTAGATTATATAACTATATATTGCATATTTATAATATATAATAAATATCAATATTTAAAGAGATTAATATTCTAAAAGTCTTCATTTTTAATACTGAATATATCAATAAATATGCCCCACATACACAAAAGCACTTAGAATTCTCAATAATTATTATTAAAAGTTTCTACATCCAAAAGCTTGAGAATTTCTACTCCAGTATGTAAGAGTGGTTACACTCCCTTCTTGAAACTGTCTGTTTGATGAATATTTTCTGACTGCTTGGTACAGTAAGCATATTTTCACATTCTAGCAAGGCAGTGGTGCATCTTGTCTTTGCATGGACATCCTTTCACAGCTAGGCCAAATTGCATTGCCCAAAGACAGGTGACTGGGTCAGGAAGATGTGCTGTATATGCCCAAAGGGCTACTACTCCACTGCAAAAAAAGAAAGACAAACTCTTGCCATTTGCAGCAATGTGAATGGAGCTGGAGGGGATTATGTTTAGTGAAATCAGTCAGGAGAACGAAAATTACTGGGTGGTCTCACTTAGACCTGGAATATACAGAAACAAAATAAAAGGTCAAATAAAGCCAAATCAGTAGCAAATCATAGAAATCTGACCGTAGAACTGAAACTACAAGAAGAACAGCAGGAGGAGAGAGGACGAAATGGGGAGGGAGCACAATTAAGTTTGGTGGAGGAGTACAAGTGCTTTGGTGGTGAATGTGCTCCATTAACAATAAGTGGGGGAGGAATCCTATACCCCAAACCATAAATAACATTTTAAAACAATAACGCCTCCAAAAAAATATTTTTCCATAGAAGATAGTGACCCACCTTCTAAATCTCTACTTACCCTGCAACTCTAACTTTATGAATTCTGATTAGTTTTTATTTTGATATATCATCTTTTAGGGGGCAAAGAGCAGTTTATGATAATGCTAATTACTTCCTCTATTCAATTTTTTTTCCATTATAATCCAAATTTTTGTTGTTTAGTACCTGTGTTTGCTATCATCCTGTTTTTATCCTTTTTCTTCAGTACATATCTTTTCTCCATGATTTATGTGAATACTGTTTTTACCAATTTGTTTTAAGTCTGTATTATATATGCACAATAGGTTCAAGATTTTCTTCTTTAATCCATTTGAAATCTTATTTTAATTACAGAGCATTTAATGTAATGATGGACATGCTTTGTTGCCTTGATTAAATACTTTAAAATGTATAGAGGGCAATTGAGCAAGTAATATGAAACAAAGGAACTTCAGATATACATTTGAACTTTTGAAATAATTTAGAGAAGATTAAAAGCGTTGGGAATAATGAGATCTATGGTATGGTATTAACTGGGTTAATAAGATGCCTAGACGGAAATTGCCATGGGTCATAAAGAGCTTAAGAACTAAAGTTTCAAGGTGATGTCTTCTTTGTTCTCATGGATATTAAAACTTCTAAAGGACAATAAAACATCAAGTATGGGGGGAAAATCTTACTTAAATTACACTGAATACAGGCGAGGGAACTTGAGCAGTTGAGCATAGTAAAACAAATATTAAACATCAAACTCATTGTTTATTGAGATACTTTGATTGGTAGCATCAATCACATCTTTAACTCTGTTTCTCACTTTCTGTGGAGAAGATGGATTCAATCTATAGTTTCTGAAAATAGTCACACATTCAGTAGAAAAGTTATTTCTTTTACATATAGTAATAATTTTGCATTGTCTATACTTACGTGGTTTGGAAATTGATTTGTTATTTTTTAATTATTAGTATGTCAAATAAGAGAAGCTACAAACTGTCAGGGACCCAGTCCTAGTCAAATGCCAACCCATTTGCTCAAAAATTAAGAATTTCAAAATAGTAATTATAGAGCATTGAACAAAGTGTGGAGTTCATCTGATCAGAGGTCCCTGTACAACTAGCCACTCTAGTGCCAAGGTAATTATTTAAAATAATCTTCAGTGAATTTTGTTATTTTGATGTTTCAGTGGATTTACCTTTTGTATGCCAAAGACGATATCTTTAGCCCAGTCAATTAATGTTAGTTACCTCTACTTAGAAAGAAAGTCTCATGGCAGAATGGAAGAGAAGAAAAGTGGATAATCTGGAAATCTGAATGCTAAATATCTGCCATTTCTTGAGCTATTGCTTCCTCCAATTATCCCAATTAGGTAAAGACCCCTGTTGTAGAAAGTTTGAGAAAAAACTTGGAGCAGAAAGGAAACAAAATTACCACTGGTGAGAATCTCTGAGTAGAAAACCTTTCTTCTGCCTATAAAGTGAACTTCAAAGAGAATGACAGCTACAAAAAACAAACAAACAAAAAAACCTAATTTTGGAGAATGAGTTTGGTAGAGACCAGTGTCACAATTTCCCTTTAAAAAGTCGTGGTGTGTCGACCAAGTAGGATTTATTCCAGGGACACAAGGATGGTTCAACATCCGAAAATCAATCAATGTAATCCAACACATCAACAAAAAGAAAAACAAAGACCATATGATCATATCAATAGATGCTGAGAAAGCATTTGACAAAGTGCAACACCCCTTTATGATAAAAGCCCTTGAAATCCTTGGGATAGAAGGAACATACCTC
>PVIJ01019380.1:0-23710 GCA_004024925.1 Scalopus aquaticus
CCTTACTCAAAATTCACCACTTGTCAAATATCTATTCCTTTTCTTTTTTTAATTTCAGAAAACCCATTTTATTTTTTGTTATTATTTTTATTACTTTTTCAATGAGGTAATGTTGGTTTACAAGACAGTACATGTTGCAGATACTAGTTCATACATTATCGATGTATCTGAAAACTGCCACCAAGGCACCCACAGACTCCATAATAGCCCATTGGACTTCCCCCCCCATTGATTTCCACTCCCTCCACACCACTCTCCACAAACTCAATTTTACAGTCAGATTTCTAAGATTCATTTTTGGTTTTGTTTTGACTGTTCCTTATTTCTGTTTCTCTATAACCCCCCTATAAGTGAAACCATCAAGTATTTGTCTTTCTCCACCTGGTTTATTTTGCTTAGTATAATTCCCCCAGATTCCATCCATGTTGTTGCAAATAGCGACAATGACAACAACAACAAAATCTTTTTTTATAGCTAAATAGCATTCCATTGTATATTTATACCACATGTTAATCTAGACCTCTGTCATTAGACACTTAGGTTATTTCTATAATTGGCTGTTATAAATAGTGCTGCAAAACATAGGAGTTCACATATCACTTAGAAATAGTGTTTTGTATTCTTCAAGTAGATACCTAGGAGTGAAATTACTGGATAGTATGGCAAATCTATTTTTAATGTTTTGAAAAGCTTCATACTGTTCTCTGTAGAAGTTGCACAGAACAGTTGTTCTGTGTAGAAGTTCACACAGTGAATGTAGGCTTCCTTTTTCTCCACATCTTCACCAAAACTTGTTTCTGTTCTTTTTGATTTGGTCATTCTCACTATTTGAAATGGTATCTCATTGTGGTTTTTATTTGCACTTCTCTGGTGATAAATGATGAACCCTTTTTCATGTGTCTGCTGGCCATCTGTATATCTTCTGTGATGAAGTGCTTACTTAGCTCTTCTGTCCATTTTTCATATATATATATATATATATATTGACATAAATTGGTTTACAACACTGTCTATGATTTAGAGGTATAGGATAACACCCTTCAGGTGTACATTACCACAGCATACCCATCACCAAAGCACCCATAAAATAACAAAAAATAAATAAAACACAATTTTTTTTAAAAATTCCATAGTAGTCCATTGAGTTTCCTCCCCAATGTGGTCTAACCTGGCTGCTCTTCTGGTATCCTCAAATCTATAATCAGATTTCTAAGGCTGGTTATCGATTTGGTTTTATCTGACTTTTTGTTTAATTTCTCTATATTCCACATTAAGTAACACCATCTGGTATCCATCTGTCTTTCTCCACCTGACTTATTTCACTCAGCATAGTTCTG
The DNA here is from genome assembly GCA_004024925.1 of Scalopus aquaticus. Taxonomy (NCBI): domain Eukaryota; kingdom Metazoa; phylum Chordata; class Mammalia; order Eulipotyphla; family Talpidae; genus Scalopus; species Scalopus aquaticus. The sequence goes on from PVIJ01019380.1 coordinate 1,338, forward strand.
TACAGTTCCATCCATGTTGTCACACAAGGCAAGATTTTATCCTTTTATTGCTGAATAATATTCCATGATGTGTATATTCCACGTCTTCCTGATCCACTCATCTGTCTTTGGGAACTTAGGTGTCCATAACTTGGATATTTTAAGTAGTGCTGCATGAATATAGGCACTGCATATATCCCTTCAAATTAATATTTTTTAATTCTTTGCAATACTTGTTATCCTTATGTTGTATTCCTAACATGATTGAGTAATTGTCAAATATATTTTCTATCTTTTTCCACCTGAGTCGTTTGTGCATTTATCATCTTTGAAGTCGTGGATTTGATCATTCGTTTGGTCAATTCTGCTTCCATAGCTTTCTCTAGAATTTTTTTATTTCCTCTACTGACTTTTATTTTGTCTGGCACACTGTATGGATATTGGAATTAATTAATTAGATTTGTGGCAAACTTTTGGGTCTCAGTAGCCCTGCTTTGGACCAACCCCATTTGACTGGGCATTTACCCACAAGAGGATGGGTAACTTTGGGTGTTTAATTGGAAACTATTTTAAACTATTTTATATTCTTTCCCTTCTCTCTGTTGCACACTATTTGCATTGAAGTTCCTTTCCATTAAAGGGCCTATGCACTAAGAGTATCTTTATGCAGCAGATGGCAAAACCCATTTAGAGAAGGCAGGTTTGGGGTCCTGGAGTCCCCCTCACTCTGCCCATTAACACTTCCTTCCCTCTTTGCTCTTACCCCTTCCTCAATCCCTCTTCCTCTTGATGCTTCAGTTCTGTAGACAGCTATCAAGGATTAGTTTTTAAGCTTGTCTTTATCTGACCATTAATTTAGTTACTTTATATTCCACATACTAGTGACACCATCTGGTATTTATCTTTCCCCTTATTTCACTTAGCATTATCTCCTTCAGCTCCATCCACATTGCTGCAAGTGACATTAGTTTATCTTTTGTGCTCGTTGAGTAATATTCCACTGTGAACATATACAACATCTTCTCAATCACTCATCTGTTCTGGGGCATTTCAGTTATTTCCATAATTTAGCTATAGTAAGTAGAGCTGTAATAAACATGGGAGTTCATGTTTCCGTTCAAATTAGTGTTTTTGAAGGTTTGGGGGAGATGCCTAGGATGGAATTACTAGATGAAATGACATTTATTTTTAATGTTTTGAGACTCCTCCATACTGCTTCCCATAAGGGAAGTCTTCATTCCCATCAAAAGTGTAGGAGGATAACCTTTTCTCCACATCCTCGCCAACACTTGTTTCTGGTCTTTTCTATATGGGCCATTCTCACAAGTCTGAGATGGTAGCTCATTATGGTCTTGATCTGCATTTCTCTAACAATAAATGATTGCGAACTTTTTTTTCCTGTGCCTATTGGCCATCTGAATGTCTTCTTTGGAGAATTGTCTGTTTAGTGCTTTTGCCCATTTTATTAATTGGGTTATTTGTTTTATTTTTGTAGAGGTTTCATGAGTTCTTTTTATACCTTTAATATCAGTCCTTTGTCAGATGTATGGTGTGCAAATATTTTTTCCCATTCAGTTGGGGGTCTTTTCATTTAGGTTAAGGTTTCTTTCACTGTACAAAATATTTTTAGTTTGATGTAGTTCCAGCTGCTTATGTTCTTTTTTGTTTTCCTGGCTGTTGGGGACAAGTGCCTAAAGGTATCACTAAGGCTTATGTATTTTATGATTTTCTTCTATGTCTTTTATTGTTCAGGTTCTTCATATAAGTCTTTGATTCATTGTGAGCTGATTTTGGTGTATGGTATGAGATCATGATCTAGTTTCACTCTTTCGCATGCAGCTGTCCAGTTTTCCAAGCACCAATTATTGAAGAGGCTGTCCTTGTTCCAGTATATGTTTTTGGCTCCTTTGCCATAAATTGGATGTCCATATATGTGTGGGTTTATTGCTTATTTTATCTCATTTATTTAACTCTTTACATCCTAAATATATGTTGTTTCTTACTTAAAGCTCAAATTCTACCTTTTATTAATAGTTTTATTTCTGATCTCATTCATGAGTTTTCCTGGATTCTAGTCCATCTATTTGATTATCTATTCTGAGTTCTCATGCATCATTTGAAATTCCCTTTCCGTGTTTTTTCTGTTTTTTTAATTTTCTTTATTAAACCTATTTTGAACTCTCTTTGAAAGGTATATATAATTTTCCAGTTGTTGTGGTTAGATTCTGAGTTTATTTAGAGATAAAATTATTTTATGTAGAAAACCCAAAATAATCTAAGAAAAGAATCTAGAATGTTCTAGGAAATTTAAGTTCATGAATACACAGTTAATATATAAACATTAGTTTTACTTCTGTATGTTAGAAATTCAATAGTTGAGGGTTTTTTCAATGATTTCCCTTACAATAACCCCCAAGAAACAAATAATAGTTGTTAAAAAAAATCTAGTCATATGCAATAATTCTAAACATACAAGCATATATGTGTACACATAAAAGGCCCTATAAAATATTGAAAAAAATTAAATAATAATTAAGTTAATGTCAGTACCATGTTAATGAATTAGAAGACTCAATAATCTTCTTTTGAAGAAGTTCACAGATTGGTCCATTAACTTAAAGCCAACTCCATCAAAATCTTAGCAAATTATTTTTATGTAAATTGATATCTGATTCCAAAATTTATAAGGAAATGAAGAGGTTGAAGACCAGAAAAACACTATTTAAAAAGGAGCAAAATTATATTGGCAGTAATAAAGAAAACTAGACAAGTAGGAGACAATGGGAAGTATAGAAAACAAAACTATTGAATGTGCTCCATACCTCCATTTATCCACTCCAGGCTGTCTCTGCATCTCTGCTTCTCTTGGTCTCTCCTTCCCTATCTCAACCCCTATCCTATTGTCCCTAGAAACTTTAGTAATACTGCTCTTGAGGGCCTACCCTACACTCTCATTAACTGACCCACTTTTATAAAAGATCTGAATTTTTCCACAATAAGTATGATTGCTGTGATGCTAGGAGGGTACATGGAATTTTTAATAGTCATCATGGATGAGGAGCGGGCTACCAATCCACACAGGCAGTGACACGCTCATATTGATTCTCCGGCTCCAGTTCAGATGTCTCAATTTTCAACTACTAGGCTTTATGAAAGCTGGCACTGTTGAGCACTGTAGAAGGGTGGGGAAGATCTCTGGACTTAGAATAAAATGATGGGTACTGGGCACAATACACCCAGATCTGGCATTCTTGGTAAGGAGAATTACACCGTTGGGTTTAACAGTGTCTTGCATATTTTGAGTGTGACTTAACTGTGATTAATGACTATATGAATACCAATTAGATATATGTTAACAGGAAGAGTGGATGGAACATATGATCAGCACAGTGAATTAAATAGACACTCAGGCCTCCCTGGTGGTGCAAGAGGTTATGTCTTAGCAATATGAAGTTATCGGCAGTCACTGCAACACGAGTTCAATCCCCAGCCAGGGAGCTTCCCAAATGGCACAGCAGACCTCTCCTGTCTGGCCTGTTCTGCTCCCCACTCTGTGTCCCCTGAATCTATCATTCCCCCATACGTCTGACCTATACCCCAACATTTGTATGCACAAATAAATAAAATTAAATAAATGAATTCTCATTTGCTTAGTCACTGAAATAATGTTTTAAGAAATAATAATAAGCTATCAGGGGAGGACTAACTTCAGGAGATCATGTGACTATGCTCTGAAATAGTAATCATCAGATGAACTCCCAGCACTGGAACTGTGTAAAAAGAACATAATGAGAATCTTTTTTTTTTTTTTTTTACAACTGATGCTGTAGTGGTTACATTTTTTAATCTCTGAAGACACTGTCCCATGAGAGTTCATTGATTTCTTCCTTTTTTTTTCCAGTTATTTTCACTATAGAGTCATCAGTGGTTTGAACATAGTTGCCAAGGACACTTCTGTTTGCTCGTTTAATAGTTCCCTGTGTGCTTTAAATACATACAACCGATAAAACACATGCATTTCCATTACTGAAAATTAATAGCTCAATCCCTATCTTTGGACAGAGAGATCAGAACATCTTCACAACCAAGACAAAAAGGGTTCCAGCATTTATTTACCGTTGACTGTCCTTTCTTTGAGTCAGAATTCGGGGAAATAGCATTTAATAGTTCAACAAAAGCTAGAAAGTCTAATCAGATTTCATTTACACTTGATGATAAGAGCAAAGCATACTATTCTTTATGCCATTGCATGTCATCTTGCTTTTGAAAGTACTTTGCCAGGAAGAAATGTGGGGTTAAATTATGCAACGTTAACTTAAAATACAGCCAGTAGCAACCAGTGTTTCCCAGAGCCAAGAATGAATTTCAGGTTAAATTTCCCAAAAAGAGATGGAGAGCCACTGGAAAGTAAGTATGAAATTTTGTTATGTATAGGCCTTAAAATTTTGTAACAGGAACAATGGAGCTTTTCCTGAGTAAAGCAGGGAGTGTTGCTCTTTCTGTTAGAAACTCTGAGTCCATGAAATAGCTTCATGCTCAGGGAGGATTTGAAAAGTAACCTCTCAATTGCTACTTTCTTTTGGATCACATGACAATGAATCTAAAGGTGACCCTTAATGCTCTGAGAGGAGATCAAAATTATGCAGTTAATTTTTTTGCAGTTACCTTTTTTTTAATAATTCATTTATATATTTTTTACATCATTGTTCATTTTCTTACAATGTTTGCTTTCTTTTCTGAGATGTAGTCCCCATACAATTTCCACCACCAATTCACCCATGCACCATCACCATAGTCCCTTGTGCTCTTCCCACCCTCATTTTGATCCCTCTTCCTTCCCCTCCCCTGCAGAATGTCTCTGATTTATAGTTGTCTGTTTATTTTTCTTTTGTTGTGTTGTGTTTTTTTATTTTTATTAGTTTTTCCCTGATCCTTATTTGGTTCCCCTATATTCCTCTTATAAGTGAAACCATCCAATACTTTTCTTTTTCCTTCTGACTTATTTCACTGAGCATAATCCTGTCTAGCTCCATCCATGTTGCTGCAAATAGCATGAGTTTTATCTTTTTTGATTGCTGAATAGTATTCCATAGTGTATCTATACCACATCTTCTTGGAGATCAGAAATATGTATGAGACTAATCAGCACATTCTAGATTGTGTAGTCACTTACATAGTATGATGAAGGGGACCAAAAAAGGATGTCAAAAATTATTTGGCTTTTTCTTAGACTCTTAGAACATGGCAGACAGGCAACTGCCCATCAAATACACCTGCTGAAAAAATCCGTAATTATCTTGTTGTTAGGATTTGGTGTCTCTGATATTGTTCTTTTACTGGTATATTTGGTCAAATAACTCACATAAAATGTAAAATAAGTATATTCTTATTATTAATTTAAAGCATGGTGAGAAAAAAAGAATGGTGACTATTTTTAATAAAATGACCATCTAAATTAAAGTGAGTCATCTCACAAGAAAAATATTATAGTGTTAGTAAAAAATATTAAAAACAATACCCCCCGAAATTTTAGTAACCAATGCTCAGGACTCGAAAACAGATTTTCACTTTCATATGGTAGAAGTACACACTGAGACACAGTTTCTAAAGGACTAATTTGGCAATAACATGGGAATAAGTATGGGAAGCCTTTTATTCAATATTTCTTTTTTTGACCAATATATTTTATTTTGCTTTACTTTTTACTGAAGTAACATTGCATATAACATCATACAAGTTTAAGATATGCATCATTATAAATTAAATTCTAATAGACTACATAAAACCCACCACTTAAACTCCACTTCTCCATAAAATTGACCCTTTAGCCCAATTTACTCATTCTATTCCACCCTCCCCTCTTTCAACCACTAATTTGTTGACTAGTTCTTAAATATGAAGTTAATCTGAACAGTATCAAAGAATATATATGCAAGAAAATCCATTAAAATGTTATTATATAACAAATAGAAGAAAACTTAATCCTCAATATTATGACTTATAATTTTATTCCTTACATGATTAGATATGTAAAGCAAGTAAAATTGTATTTTGAAACATACTTAATGACATGAACAAATATAAGTGTTTAAAAGCAGTTGAATGGATAAAGTGAATTTAAGTGAAGAAATCATCAAATCCTGTTTGCAATATAATATTAATCTTATAAATATAGAAACTACATTGCATAAATATATATGCACAGATTTTTTATATAATTACATCATTGCTCATTTTTGCACAATATTTGCTTTCTCCTCTCAGGTGTATTCCCCATAGAATTCCCACAACCAATTCACCCTTGCACCATCACCATAGTCCCTTGTGCTCTTCCCTCCCTTGTTTTGATTCCTCTCCCTCCCCCTCCCCTGCAGAATTATGGACAGATTTTTTAAAAACACAAGAGAATAATATGAATGTACTCAAAAACACAAACATTGAGTATCAGTTAAAAGAGAAAGATCTAATTAGATAAAATGATAAACTCTATGCAACTTACAGTCCTTATACAGAAAGGACATCAGTATAAAGTGGAAAAGATCTAGTAGGAAAATTTTAATCTAAATAAAGATGTTAAATCGAACAGCGATATTAGTCAATTAGATTTAAAGGTATGTTCAGGCACAGGGGAAAACCCCCCAACCCCTCTGGGTATTTTTAAAAAATAATAAAAATGATAATGCACTCAATATGTAAGTGACAGTAGATCTTTCTCCCTTTCTCTACTTTTCTATTTTACTAGATAAATAAAATAAATGAATGTCTTCATTTTAGCATGGAAGATTGAGGCAATGTTATTATCTTTCAAGAGAAAAGTAAAAAATAACATTCCATAATTTAAATTATCCTTGACTCCGGGAAGTAAAAGTCATAAACTAAAACTCCATTATTAACTGTCATTTCTTTGTGATAATAGTTTTTTCCTCTAGAAATAATCATTCAAACAATAATGTAGTTATTTACAAATCTCATTCCAGTCATTTCCTCTGAATTGAGGACACAGATTATATATTATATATGGCAACATTGTACTATATATAAACTTAATTGGGAGCCAGTGTATTGGCCAATATGTAGGTATGGTGCTCCAAAGATGAAGAAGCTGAAGAGAACAAACATGAGGCCCTTAAGTGGTAAGATGCATGACTCAGGAAACCTTCAGATCTTAGCCTAGAAGAGCAATCTCTGCATAAGTACACATTATTTTAATGTCGCTAACACCCATACACCATTTACCCCATCAGCCTTGAAGGACACTTGTTTAAGAGAAAACTGTCTATAAACAACATGGCAATGTGGCAATTCTAGTTAGAAAAGAAATGATGCCTTCTGCAAGCATAGAGGTAAACAACACATAAGGTATTGTGAGGCAAATATCTCAACTCTTCAATTAAAACCATTCGCATAACAAAATAGCGTCTCATGGGAAGAGTTTATATAGTTGTTTATTGAAGAAATCCAGATGCCTTGGAAATATTTTTTGAGGCTAGATTTTAAAAGCTAATATTTTTATTAGTGAGCAAATAACTAACAAATCCTAACCTTTCAGCTTTCCTGGAATTGCTAAAGCTTTGGATTCAGTTTGACCTAGTCAAATTCCAGCCCTGACACTTTTATAAGTACTATGTTGTCGCCATCACTGGAAAGGGTGAGTGAATAGAAAAGAAGCATGAGCAATGAAAAAGTACTCAAAGGCCTCCTGAAGGTAGTGATGTAATGGCTTCCCTATCATTATCCTCAAAAGCAGCTGCCCAGAGAGATAGTTTTATAGGTCAACTCTGGGGGTTTCAGTTGTTTTTCAGCTTTTAAGAATATCTATTCCTAACAACTAAGTTCTATGTCTTTTCCATGCATATTTAATGAAAATTAAATGTATTTCTCATTAAATATAACTGTCTGATAATAACTGCTCTTTGGTGGAATATGAACAGTCTGAGTCTAGTCTCAGGCCAGAGTGCTGAAGAGCACAGAGGTATTCTGAAGCAATGAAAGGACACCAATGATGAATGACATTCCCAGGGACAGACAGGTGAGTCTTCAGAGAAAGGAATCAAGACAGAGAAGTCACTCCTTTTGCCAACTCCTGTTCTCCTTCCTCTCCCCATCTTGGAGGGTGTAGATTTTGTTCTATTAAAGTGGTTGGGAAGTAGCCTAAAAAGGCATTTGGGAACTGAATTATCTATGTGTCACCTACAGAACCCCAATAAGAACCACAGAAGTTTAAGGACAAGATTCTGTTCTCTGGGGAAGCTCATTAAACATCACTTTTGTCAGTAATCTGGGAAGACTTGGGATGGGTGAGATGTTAGACAACAGGTGGATGTTGAAACAGGAATTCAGGGAAGGAAACAAGTAAGAGGCTATTCAGACTGATACATGGGAGCCAATCAGTCTCAAATACTTCAATACATTACATAAAAGAAAGCAAAAAAGAAATTCTGGAAGAGTTTGGGACTCAAATTTTCAGGATAGCTGTAATCCTGCTCTGAGGTTGTCCAAACAGCAAATGTTTCTCTAGAGTGCTAGGGAAACTAAGGAATTATTTGAACAGAACAAGTGCCATGAGCCGCTGGCGGTGTTGTATTACCAAAGTGCATGAGAATGATTTGCTGATGTGCTATCCTGACAGAATGGGAAATGCAATTTCCATAAGATTTTTTTCTATTAGGCAATATTGATCTGCTGTACACTGAGGACTGGGGATATTATGAGTGCTCCCTTGTCACTCTGTGAGATAGATCTGTCAACCATGAGATTTTAATGGTCTTTCGCTCTACTTTAAAATTGATCCTGTAGGTCAGGAAAAAGACAAAACTTGCCAGATGACCATAGATCTGAAACATATAGCAAGGGAAGGGGAGGGAGAGGGGTCAAAACAGGGGAGAGACGAGTACAAGGGACTGGCGATGGATCATGGGTGATATGGTGGTAGGAGATTTATGGGGATTACTCATGAAGGGAGAAATCAAATTTTGTCCAAAAGTGAACAAATGATGTAAGAGAATAAATACAATTTTTTTTAAAAAATATAAAATTGATGCTGTAACTGGAGTAAAAATGAAACTTCAGATGGCTATTTACCCAAAAGCCCATTCTAAAGACCCAAGGTAAAAAGAGAGTTGGACAATGAAACACTTCTATGAGATGATTATGATCAAATAAATTTTGAAAATGTGTTTCTATTCAATTGATTAGCTACTTTCCTCTGTATAACTTTTTGAAATATCATTTTTATATTTTTTCAGACTGAAAGTTTATGATTTCTTATTACATACTCAATATATATCTGAAGAAAATGATGCACAACCATTCTGCTATAACAACATTCATCCTGCTGGGACTCACAGATAACCCGCGACTGCAGGTTTTTCTTTCAGTGTTTCTGTTTCTCACCTATATTTCTGCTGTTGTTGGAAACCTAATCATTATCCTTCTCACTCTGGTGGACTCTCACCTTAAAACACCCATGTACTTTTTTCTAAGGAATTTTTCCATGTTAGAAATAATGTTTACAACTGTTTGTATCCCTCGATTTCTATACAGCATGACAACTGGGGACAAAAGTGTTACCTATAATGCATGTGTCACCCAGTTATTTTTTGTCATCCTTGTTGGGGCAACAGAATTTTTTCTTCTAACCGCTATGTCCTATGACCGCTACGTTGCCATCTGTAAGCCCCTGCACTACACCTCCATCATGAATGAAAGGATATGCAACATCCTTGTTATTTTTTGTTGGCTGACTGGGTTGATAGTCATATTCCCTCCACTTAGCCTGGGAATTCAGCTAGATTTCTGTAACTCAAATCTCATTGACCACTTTGGCTGTGATGCAGCTCCACTTCTGAAGATTGTGTGCTCAGACACTCAATTTGTAGAGCAAGTTATTTTAATCATGGCTGTGCTGACCCTCATAGTCACTCTAGTCTGTGTAGTTGTGTCCTACACATATATCATCAAGACTATTTTAAGACTTCCTTCAGCTCATCAAAGAAAAAAGGCTTTCTCCACTTGTTCTTCCCACATGATTGTAGTTTCCATCACCTATGGAAGTTGTATTTTCATCTATATCAAACCAGCAAAGGAAGGAGTTTCCATTAATAAGGTGGTGTCATTGTTAAATACCTCAGTTATCCCTTTGATGAATCCTTTCATTTATACTTTACGGAATAAGCAAGTCAAACAAGCATTCAAGGACTCAATAAAAAAGATGGCATTTCTTTTCAAGAATTAGGGACTAAAAGAATCTTTTTAGTAAAAATATATACTTACAGAGGGAGAAGATGGCAGAGTAAGAAGGTCCTGAACTCACCTCTTCCCACCACATAACAAATCTACTAAGGCATATTAAATAATTGCTTTGAAACAAAAATGAAAACTTACAGAACAGCATTTCCACAGCAAGAGACAAAAGCCTTCCTTTGAGAAGTGTAGCAAATGTGGAGACATGATCTTTCCAGGAAAGCCACCAGAGCTTGGTGACCCCCAGTTGGGAAGGACGCATGAACAAGGAGCTTCTTCATAGGGAGTAAAGAACTTGTACCCCACATCAATAACTCAAGCCCCTGGGACATACACTGGAGCGGCAAATCCCCAAAACATGCTGTGTTGGAAACAAATGGGTTTACACAAGAAGAACCATAGAACTGTGGGGAATGTACAACAACCCATTTAATTCATGATACTGAACAAAAGTAGCAGCTTGAAGAGCACATAGATCATACATGAAATATCCATATTTGACCCTAACATCAACCAGCATATCAGTCTCTCCAGGAACAGAGATCCTGGCAGTCACCCAAAGACCTAGAATGGAATAATGGATTAAAAAAATAAAAGACTCATCTACATGCTGCCTACTAGAGGACCACTTCAGAAGTAAGGAAACATATAGACTGAAGGTGAAAGAGTATAAAAAGTTACCTGTGAAAATGGAAACAAAAAGAAAGCTGGATCACATCACATGAAATGGACTTTAAAACAAAGATTTCCATAAAAGACAAATACGGACATTATATAAGGTAAAGAGGTCACTCCAACAAGACATAACAATATACATATAAAATAGCAGCACCAAAATATATAGCAAATATTAGAAACCTAAAGAGGGAAATTCACACATGATATATTATCACAATAATATATAGACTTTTAACAACCTTCTTACATCAATGGCTAGATCATCGCTGGTTTGGTGTGTCAGTGTGACATGTTGGAGAGAACTAATCTGCAGCTGCTGAGTTATTCTGAAGAATAATGTAGAGGACCAGGAATATTTATCCTGTGTTTCAGGACCTAAAGCATCAAGGACAGAGAAAGGAAGTTTCACATGACAGGCAAGAACGGTGACCTCATCATTAATAAAAGAGTGGAGATGATGTCCTTAGATATAGAGCGGATGTTCACTGGTGAAGCTAGAGCTGGATGAGATCCCCAACCTACATTACTCCAGGTAATAAGAAGAACAGTGGTTGTTTCTCTGATTCAGAAAAGGGCAGAGGGACCTCCCTGGTGGGGCAAAGTGTTAAGTCTCAGCACTATGAAGCTATCAGCAGCCACTGTAGCATGAGTACAATCCCCGGCCAAGGAGCTGACCCACTGGTGCAGCAGACCTCTCCTGTCTCGCCCGCTGCTCCCGTCAGCAGTGTATTTCAGTCAATCTGCCTGTTCTGCTCCCCACTCTGTCTCTGGTGAATCCTCTCACCACCCCGCACCTCTAGTCTAGGCCCCAGCTCTTGCATACATAAATAAATAAAAATCTTAAAAAAAAAAAAAAAGAAAGAAAAGGGCAGAACCTTAGGACATTGACTTATTCTTCCAGTAGGGAAGGACAAAGCTTCTAGCCTCAGGGCCCTTACTGCAAAACAATCTGCATTCTTTACATAACAGTATTGGGCTTCCTCAGGTTCACAGTACTTTGATTGACCTCTAGTTCCCCCTACCTAAGTGACAAGAAGTTTATTCTAAGCCTATTGAGAAAAATCTATCTGACCCTTTGGGGGAATGACCCCACACAGCTAAAGGAATACTTACATGGCTGCACAGCAGTAGCAGTGTCTAAATTAACTGAAACATGTATCATTGGCATTATCTTAGTTGCACAGTTGCACAGCTGTAGGGAAGTCTGGGTAGTATTTTATCCAGGCATTTTTCACCCTGTATCAAATTTGGGTTCACTCCAGGTTCACGTTCAGATTCATTAAAATTCCAGACAGGAAATTATGAGTCTCTGCCATAGCCCATCAAGATAGTCTTTAAAATTTACGTCTCCTTTCTCCCCAGCTTACCCCCTCAGGAAAAAACACTTTAATCTCTCTCTCTTTGACAACAGTGGAATTATGGAGAAGTCTAATGTTACAGGTTAGTCATTGAGAAACCTTGGTGGAGGAGCACTGAGCAGAGGGCGGAGTGTGCAGAGGGGCAACAGAGAACCTGAATCAGCAGAGGCAGCAGGAACACAGCTCAGTGCTATCATTTTATACCAACATCAACATGAACAGCAAGAATCAGACTGTCCAAACAAAATGTCAAGAGAAAGTAAAACTAGCAAGCTGGCCCTAGATCTGTAGCACACAGCAAAGGAGAGTGAGGGAAGAGCGTCAAAACAGAGGAGGGAAGCACACAGAGGAATATGGTGATGGTTCACAAGAGATATGGTGGCGGAGAACTATGGGGACTGCAACGATGTAAGAAAAAATTAATTTAAAAATAAATAATTCATTAAAAAAAGAATGAGACTGTCCAGAAATGCCAGCAGAGATAATCAAAGAAAAAAAGCTCTATCTAATTTCACTGGGCAATATTAAGTGATAACAAAATAAGAAAAATATTCTGGAGCTAGGTAATTTTTTCCTAGTGAATAGGATGGAAAACCCTCTGCTGCCAAAATAGCAAAAAGTGGCTTAATTACCTATTGGCTTCAGACAAACTTTTGATCAAAAAGATGATTGACAATTTAAACTACTTCAAACTAAGAAGCTTCTGCACAGCAGAAGAAATTACCACTAAAATGAAAAGACACCCTACCAAACGGGAGAAAATACCTACACACGATACAACTGACATGGGGCTGGTAGCCAAGATCTACAAAGCACTCATGCACCTCAACAAAAACAAATCACCTACTCAAGAGTAGAACCAGAGAGCTAAATAGACTCTTCTCCAAAGAAAACATATGATGCCAACAGACACATGAAAAAATGTTCCTCATTTATTGTCAGGGAAATGAAAATCAAAACGACAGTGAGATATCAACTGACCTCTGTGATAATGACCCATATTAAAAAGGACAGTAATAAGTGTTAAGAAGGATGTGGAGAAAAGATGCCTCGTACACGTTGGTGGCAATGTAAACTGTTCCAGTTCCTATAGAAAATAATATGGGGATTTCTCAGAATATTAAAAATGAATCTATTATTGATCCAGAAACTCCACTCCTCAGTGTCTACCCAAAGAATGCAAAAACACTAATATGAAAGGATATTTGCTGTCCTATATTCATTGCAGCACCATTTACAATAACCAAGCTATGTCCCAAAGACAGATGAGCGGATTAGGATGATATGGTTTATAAATACAATGAAATACTACTCTGCTGTGAAAAAATAAACTCTTGACTTCCGTGACACACATATAGCACTGGCGGAGAAGAGTAAGTGAAATAAGCTAAGTGAATGCTAAGTGAAATAAGCCAGGAGGAGAAACACAAACACCCAATGGGCTTCACTTATGTGTGGAATATAGAGAAACAAAACAAAGGGGCAAATAAACCTAGCTAATAACAAACCCTAGAAATATGTCTGCAGAACTGACACTACCCGAGATAAGGGGGAGATAAAAGTAGGGAGGGGACGCTGTGGACCACAGCAGAGGATGATGGTGCCCTGGAGGTGGATTTGGTGTGTTACATGCACATAAAGGATATGACCCTGTACCTTGAAATCAATGCAGTGCCTCAATAAAAAAATAATAACATGATTTCTGAAAGTAAAGCTTTCATTTAAAACCTGTATCGCTGCTCTGGGGCATCCTAGTCAGTCAATTCCCAGTTTGCTTCTCTGTAAAGTGGGTACAGTTATTTCTTCTTACATTGTCTGAGATAAATAATAAACAATGTGCATAAAATGAAACAGAGTATTCTTAAATTAGAATAGGAAGAAAGCCATTTAATAAGGAAATTTAAACACCATTTGTAGACATCAGACCACCCTCAGGGTCCCTGAAGATGTTGCTCCCAGAGCCCCTTGTGTTAATTGGACTGCTGCCAACTCATTAGTAACTTTTGCAACTGAATCACCAAGGACTATTTTGTTGTTCACTCATATGTTCCCTGTACGCTGGTAGCAGACTAAACATATAAAAGAATGTTGCTGTTATAAAATTTGCAGGGAAGCTTGCTTCCCTGCCCAAGAAGATCGCATGTGCCCCTCTGAGTGAACTAAAGAGAAACCTCCCTTATCTCTAACACTCTTTTTCCTTAGAACTAACATAGTAACTGAAAAATCTAGTGTCAGATGTTATTTTAGAGTTGGTGAAGGAAGCAGAGATGGGACTGGGATCATTACAGTAGGAGCAATATGAATCTAGGAGAATTCTGTTGGCAGACTTGCCTGTGAACGTGTGTATGGGTGTGTGTGTGTGTGTGTGTGTGTGTGTGTGTGTGTGTGTGTGTGTAAATCTGTGTGTGTAAGCCTGTGTAGAGTATGAGATCAGGTTTGAGGAGTAGAATGTAACAGCGGGCCCACAGTACATACAAACCTCCTCACCAACTTAACACCTGTCAAATTGTCGTTCCATTAAGGGCCACTGATTAAGAACTGTCAAAAAAGTAAGTATGTAATTGTCACGACATATTTTTCCATACTCTATAAACATAGACAGAAGTAAGTACAGTCAGTTTGAAAATCTGGATTTCAATTCACTAGAGTTGACACTGCAGAAATACAATCAAAAGACATTGCAGATATGTGGTTATTGCAAATGAGCATGAAACTAGAATTTTCTGCCATGGTTATTTTATGTTTTGAAAGAACCAGTCAGAACCATCAGTTAAGGAGGCTGTTCCTACTTAAGAGACAAAAAATAAAAAACAATGGAGAAGATACCACCACACAATGTCCACTAGTATCATAAAAATCAAATAATATCAGCATTATAAATTATCTTCCCCTATTTCCCCCTGTTATCTTTACCACTTTTTGGAGGTGGAGGGAGAGTAAGTGATACCAAAATCTCTCCTCTTGAATTTCAACTATTCAACCCATAGATAGTCTCTGACCCCAGTGAAGAATGAAAGAGGTTTGTTCCAAACATAAGTAAAGTCAAAGTATCCCAAGCATATTTCTTAATTCATTAAATAGGGAATTAATGAAGGGTAAAAGTAGATCTCCCTGATCTAGCTCCCAGTGACAGTGAGAGTAGGGAGTTTTGCCTAAGTTAACATTAGTTGAAGACATTTTTTGAAAGGAAGGTGGTAAGATTATTTATATGATGAAACTTTTAAAAGCTTTAATTTATCTAAGTGATAAATAAATACTTTCAATCTCCCAATAAGTTTTCCTAGTGTGATGCAGAATGTTGGCATGCCTGACAGTAAAGCCAAAACAAAGCAGTTTTACAGCCAGAAGATCTGCCACCACAGTCTTCATGGATTAACATAAGTAGTGTCTATTTAACAAGCTTCATGAATTAAAACATGACGTCCCTATAAGCTGACACAAATTTTATTTGACATTTTTAAACGTTAAATTAATTGTCAATAAATGCTAATATGATTGAGTTCACCAGTCTTTCTCATCAGAATAGAAGAATAGGAGCTTTAAGAGAAGCAGAGAGTAATTTGAGGTCCTAGAACTTGGTAGAAAGGAAGAGCTGAAGAGTAACAATGTCGATGGTAGCACTGAATTTTAATTCTTCTATAATGGCAGAGAGGGAGGTAAATTTGGAGTGCAGACATGAAACTGGTCTGTCATTTAGTTTGGCATAATAGGATCTTCCTTTAGCAAGAATATGGCGATCCCTCCCATGAGCTGAGAGAGGGGTTTTGCTGCACTGAAATCACCTCTGTGAACCTGGACCCTGGTTAACTCAACTTAAGATGACAGATGGCGCTAACAAAATCAGTGGAAAGAATGAATCTATAGAAACTGAGTAAACAAGAAAATATGAATAAGCTACCTATTAACTGTTAGAAGGAACAGAGCTGGTGTAGTTATCATTCCAAATCCCAGGTTGTATTTTCACTGTTATCTTGTGTTAACATATTGCTGAGTATGCAATAAAATGCAAATATTGCCTTCCACTGCAGCCTGAAATTTCTTTGAGTGAGCAACCTACTCATGATTTAATTTCTAGTGTATTATGTTCTGTAAATAATAGATATATCTGACTTATTTGAATGAATAAATATGGATTATTTACTTGAGCAAAAAAAGAGCACCCTAATGTATTTTGATTCGCTACTAATATATTGGGTATTAATTGAGGCAACTGCTAAGAGACAAAAGAAATTAGCTTTCCTCTCATGCAGAAGTATATAGGAGTTCCCTGTAATCCTTGAGTTTTGCCTATATTTGCTCTTTTATCAATGCCCGCTGATAAAATATAAGCATATATATGGCACACAAAGGTATTTACCAGATCCCCCTTTTATTTGGATTTTTTTATTGCTGTTTATATTTTTTATATTGTGTATTCCATTTGGATAACCTACCACCAATTCACCCGTGACCCATCACCATAGTCCCTTGTGCTCTTTTCTACCCCATTTTGAGCCCTTATCCTCCCCCTCTCTCACTGGGTGTCTCTCTCTTGTTTAGTTCCCCTATATTCCTGTTATAAGTGAAACCATTCGATATTTTTCTCTTTCTTTCTTTACCAGATCTCCATTTACAAGATGGATACCTGAGAGCGGCTGCATGAATTATGAATCTTAAGAAGGGTAAGTTTTGACATGAAGGAATCTCCTGAGCTCCTTTGTAACAGGGTTTCTGACAAAATGCAAATTAGAAGGCAGGGAAATGCTGAAATGGGTTGTAATAAATGTCAGTGGAAAAGGTAGGGTACTTTATAATTTCTTTACATATTGTTGATTTTTCTGTCCATTTGTTTCTGGATGAGGTTCAGGCAATTTTCATATATCAAAACTAAACATAGCATCAGGGTTATGGGACTGGTTGGCAGATTAGTGGGGAAAAGTTATTTGAGGAGGGAAAGAGCTGAAATTGTTCAAAAAGGAGGTTACTAGTATCTAAGTGAGACGGGTTCTATGATGGCGAGAACCCAAGGTTGATTCGACTGGCAAAAAAAAAAAAATGCTACTTTCCTTCCGGGCTCTGCTCATGACCCAAAGCAGCAAGGAGTAAATTTGAGTTATATTTAGGTTCCAGGAAAATTTTTCTTTATACCACTTCAGAAAACCCTATGCCTAAACAACCCAAAACTGACTTATACTTTCATTTGCCTAAACATTGTATGAAAAAAAAACAAAGGTGTATCTTTGTATCTTAAGGATTTGATCTCCCGATTTAGAGAAAAATCTGAAATGCAAAGAGCAGAACTTACACTTTCAAATCAATGTACTGCTGTTAAAATTAAACCTAACAGCATCAGATAGACAACATGACATATACGTCCAAACCCAGCTTATGCAACTCTGAGTGAGCCATACCGTAAGCAGTGGCCTTTGATGTGTCATATAGGTTCATCATGTCAACATATTTGCTACTCTGGTAAAGTTTAGTGATGGGGGAGGCTACACATGGGGAAGACAGGGGATATATGAGAAATCTCTGTAATTTCCTCTCAATTTTGCTATGATCCTAAAATTGCTCTAAAAAAGGCTTAATTTAAAATATACAAAAATGCCTATTACAAATATTTTCTAGTTTTAAAAATGGAGCATTTCAATCAATACAGTGTCAAAACACATCAAAGATGAAGATAGGAGGAAAAAACTTCAAAAATGATGTTCCTTCCTGGATAAAGACAAATGAAAGATGTAACACTAAACAACATTGTTGAGAAACTGCCTGTCTGACATATGAATGATGTTTTGTTTTGTTTTTATGAAAAGTTATGGAAATGTACTTTGTAATCAGAGAATTATAAACAAAGAACTTTATTTGATATTTCCTATAGGTGTCTCCTAGTTCAATGTCAAATGCTAACTTCTTATCACACTTCTTTCTGCAGATCAGATCCCTCTTGCCAGCTCAAGGCAGTGATGACAAATCACACAGAAATAACATTCATCCTGCTGGGATTGACAGATGACCAGAATCTACAAGTTCTGATTTTTATATTTTTGTTTCTCACTTACATGTTGAGTGTGACTGGAAACATCATCATTATCACCCTCACACTTTTGGATCCCCACCTTAAAACTCCCATGTATTTTTTCCTCCGAAATTTCTCTTTCTTAGAAGTGTCATTCACCACTGTCTGCATTCCCAGATTCCTGTATACTATGACAACAGGTGATAATACCATCACCTATAATGCTTGTGCCACCCAATTATTTTTTATTGTCCTCTTTGGAGCAACAGAATTTTTTCTCCTGGCCGCCATGTCCTATGACCGCTACGTGGCCATCTGCAAGCCCCTGCACTACACCACCATCATGAACGGCAGGGTCTGCACTATGCTCGTCCTCTGCTGCTGGGTCGCTGGCCTGCTGATCATCCTCCCCCCTCTTGCCGTCGGCCTCCAGCTGGAATTCTGTGACTCCAAGGTGATTGATCATTTTGGCTGCGATGCAACTCCTATCTTACAGATCACCTGCTCAGACACAGTGTTAATAGAGAAAATTGTTTTGAGTTTTGCAATTTTAACACTCATTATTACCTTAGTGTGCGTAGTCCTCTCCTACACATTCATTATCAAGACCATTCTAAGATTCCCATCAGCCCAACAAAGGAAAAAGGCCTTTTCCACCTGCTCTTCCCACATGATAGTGGTTTCTATCACCTACGGCAGCTGTATCTTCATCTACATCAAACCTTCAGCCAAGGAAGGTGTGGCCATTAATAAAGTGGTGTCCGTGCTCACGACTTCAGTTGCCCCTTTGCTTAACCCATTCATTTATACACTTCGAAACAAGCAAGTGAAAGATGCCTTCAAAAACACAGTAAAACGAATTGTATTTCTCACAAAGAAGTAAGAGATTATTGATGTTTTTGAGGGTAAGATTAATCAAATGTATATCTGAACAACTCATGAATGGCATTCATGAATTTGCCAAAGAAATAGTTTCTTCCTATTCTGTACATTTATTAATCTTTTCTCCTATAATCCAAATGGCCAAATTGAGCTACTAATTTCTCCTTCTCTTAAGTTTCTTTTATTTGTAATGGTTTCTTTAATAAAGAAATGTTCTAGAGAGAGAAGATTCCCAAAATTCTCAATGTCATAAAGGTAACTACAAATAAATAAATTCATATTTCTGACTACACAGCTTCTCATGATGTGGAATATAAATGCTCAGAAACTATTTCTTACTCCTTGTGAATACTTTGATATCTCATCCCCCAGTTGTACAAAGTCAAGTTTCTTCTCCAAAGCTTGAAAAGTGTATACTCCACATGTTTCTCATTTCTAAATGTCTGTTTTTCAGGAGTGAGTTGAAGGGAGTAACTTCAAAATCAATAAAGATAACAATAGTCTTTCTTTAAGCCAATTAATTCACAAAATGTTTCTCTGGGACTTTCTGGAGATTGTTGGGTACACTGCATTCTGAAGTCTGATATGGCTATGAAAGGCAAAGAGTAAAACTTCCAAATACTGGAAGTTTTCTGTTGATGTTACCATACAGTGCATCTCTAGACTGATTCACATATCTACAACTTTGTACCTTTTGACCAGCACAGAGCGCATTTGGCCTTGAAGCTGAAGTCAAACATGGAAAACTTCAACATGAATGCCCCTTTTTATTTGAGATGTCTCATATGAAGAATGGCCACCAGAAGAGAAATTTACTTAAAATAGACAGAGGAAGGCTATTTGCATTGTGACACACAGTGATAGGACTTGATCCAAATTTAGCTTTCCTCAGGGAATACTGAGAAGCATCTCTCCTGAGTTCAACTGAAATATCCCCAGGCAATGTGGAGAGAAATCTTCTGCCTTGCCATCTTCCCCTTATTGTTTTGTACATGACCTAATGTTGCATCTTCCTGTCTCCAAAGACACTCTTCCCCACTGACACTGGTTCATTCAAGCTCATTATATTGCAGGGTAATTAGCATCTTTTGAACTTGGCCTCTGAGGGAATCTTTTGTCGGTTCAGTCAGTCTACCTGTTGTAGACGCAAAGGATATAACTATTGTGGTTCTTGTAAATGTAAAATTTAGTGGGATATCTGGCCACCTGTTCAAAAGAAATGGGGTACCTCCCTAGTGAGCCTGGGGGTTAAATCCCAGTGCTATCACCACTGTGGCCCGAGTGATCCCTGGCCACGGAGAGTCCCACATGGCGCAGCAGACCTCTCCTGTCCCCTCAGCAGTGCATTTCAATAGATTTGCCTGTTCTGCTCCTCACTCTGTCTCTGGTGAATACACACACACACACACACACACATACACCCTGCAACTCTGGCCTACACCCCAGTTCTTGTATGCATAAATAATAATAAATCTTGGGGGAAAAAAACTTTTGAGACTCAGGTTCCTCTTCTATCAAATAGGAATTAAAATACCACATATCTCAAACAGTTGTTGGGAGGATTCATTAAAGTAAACCAATATAAAGTGTTTCACAACAGCTGATATGTAGTAAATGCTCAAGAAATGTTAGCTGTTATCCTAGTAAAATTTAGAAATTAATTCGGAGAAAATGTTAATTTCCTTATTCAGAAGCATCTCTTCTGTGATTGAATTCATCAATCAGAAATGTGTTTTTCAATTGAAGAAAATCTCTAGATCAATAGTTCAGTTATTGCTGGCTTTTGAAAGCTTGATATTGATTCATTTTCCAATTCCATGACAAGAAATCTGAAAATAGATTTCTGAATAAGACACTTTCACTTATTAAGTGGTTAAATTTTCACAGAGTCAATAACTACCTTCTTAAGATTTCCAAAAGAATTGTAGAGCCTGGGAAACAGAAATAGGTAGAATAGTCATTGTTGGAAGTTGATTAAACACATTAGAATTAGAAAATCAGAAAGATCAAAAAATAGCCTCTTAAAACTGTTTTCCCACATTTTTACAATAAAGACTATGTAATTAGGATTCAGGAGAAAAATTCATTTTCCTTTCACTAGTAAGCCAACTTCATATATGTCTGTGTAATAACAACTTCCAAACATCTGTTCTCAACCTCAAAATTAGGGATGTTCGGAGGAGACAGTATACATTGTACAAAAATGAACAGTGACGTAAAAAAAAAAAAAATATATATATATATATAAATTAGGGAAGCTAGCAAAATGGTCAATAATACCAGCTGAGTTTAAGGTTATACTAAACTATTCATCATCACTAATAATCATAATTGCTAGATAATAATTTTATATAAAGGGACTAGCATCCATCAATAAAAGAAAAAGAGGTTGAAGAACCCAAATAGAGTGTGAAAGACTTGGCTAAGTTAGTTGGGCAGGTTGAATGCAGGGATTCTGAAATGGCTGAGGTTTTGAAAGGCAGTGGCCAGGACAAGCCCAGAAGAGGATCTGAAGGTTTTGCAGTTGGGTAAACAAAATAAGAAATATTGTGAGTGTGCTAGTCTACAGATTTCATAGAGTGAATGACAAAATACTAAATGGACTTGGAAAAAAAGAGAACACACAGTGTATAATAGCTAGTTAAAGCTCTATCAATGATTAGACTTGCCAAGGAAGTACAACTTTCTATCAAAATGAGTAGAGAACTTTCTGGATGCCTTGGAGAGATTATAGAGAACAGAGGAGTGAGGGAAAGAATGAAAGGGAGTTAAACTTCACTTAGCCAAAACG
The DNA here is from genome assembly GCA_004024925.1 of Scalopus aquaticus. Classification (NCBI taxonomy): domain Eukaryota; kingdom Metazoa; phylum Chordata; class Mammalia; order Eulipotyphla; family Talpidae; genus Scalopus; species Scalopus aquaticus. The sequence goes on from PVIJ01019380.1 coordinate 23,266, forward strand.
GGAAAGATACCAAGCATCATGGCAGGAAAAACTCCTGCTCAAGAAAGGAAAGAAATAGCAAAAAAAGAAAAGAAAAGAAAAAGAAAAAGAAAAAGAAAAAGAAAACATCCAGCCTTTATTTAATATCAATAGTGTCCCTAAAACTAAACTAAGAATTTTGTCATTATTGGATTTCTTTATCGCAGTAATCGGCTTTTATAATACTTCATATGAAAGAATTTTGTGTTTAATCTTATTTAATCCTCACTGTAATTCAATGAGGAAAACAGTAGTATCTGTTTTCTATGGGTGATAACCATAGATCTGAGGCATATAGCAGGGGACGGGGAGGGAGAGGGGCCAAAACACAGGAGGGAAGAGCACAAGGGACTGTGGTGTTGGGTGATGGGTGCTGTGGTGGAAGAACTACTGGAGCGACACCTGAGAGGAGAAATTGTTACAGGGC
>PVIJ01019381.1:0-23709 GCA_004024925.1 Scalopus aquaticus
TCGATTTTGAAGGGGATGGATTTCTTAATTTCTTCTTCTTCAGACTGGGTGTTTGCATAGAGGAATGCTACTGACTTTTGTGCGTTGATTTTGTATCCTGCTACTTTACTGAACTGGTCTATTATTTTGAGTAGTTTTCCTATGGAGTTTTTAGGGTTTTGTATATATATTATCATATCGTCTGCAAATAGAGACAGTTAAATTTCTTCCTTTCCTATTTGGATCCCTTGAATGTCTTTCTCTTGTCTAATTGCTCTGCTAGGACTTCCAGTAGTATATTGAAAAGTAATGGTGAGAGTGGACATCCTTGCCTTGTGCCTGATCTTAGGGGAAAGGCCTTCAGCTTCTCACCATTGAGTATAATATTGGCCGTGGGTTTGTCATATATGGCTTTTATTATGTTGAGGTATGTTCCTTCTATCCCAAGGATTTCCAGTGCTTTTGTCATAAATGGGTGTTGTACTTTGTCAAATGCTTTCTCAGCATCTATTGATATGATCATATGGTCTTTATTTTTCTTTTTGTTGTTGTGTTGGATTACATTGATTGATTTTCGGATGTTGAACCATCCTTGTGCCCCTGGGATAAATCCCACTTGGTCGTGGTGTGTAATTTTATGGATGCATTGTTGGATCCTATTGGCCAAGATTTTATTAAATATTTTTGCATCAATATTCATTAGGGAGATTGGTAGTAGTTTCCTTTTTTTGTGTTGTCTTTGTCTGGTTTTGGTATTAGAGTAGTATTTGCTTCATAGAATGTGTTTGGTAGTACTCCTTCCTTCTCAATTATTTGAAAGAGTTTGTGTAATATAGGAACTATTTCGTTTTTGAATGTTTGGTAGAATTCATTTGTGAAACCATCTGGTCCTGGGCTTTTGTTTTGGGGGAGGTTTTTAATTACTGTTTCAATTTCACTGCTTGTGATTGGTCTGTTTAGGTGTTCTATATCTTCTTTGTCTAGTTTTGGGTGATTGTATAGTTTTAGGAATTTGTCCGTATCCTCTAGGTTGTTATACTTGTTTCCGTATAGCTGTTTATAGTAGTCTCTGATTATTTTTTTTATTTTTGCTCTGTCCGTTGTGATTTCTCCTTTTTCATTTATGATCCTATTTATTTGGGAAACAACGGAAATTTGAATGAACAAACTCGAGTATATGTGAAGAATGGAAAACACACAGAAGTAATTATAAGGACTCTGTATCAACATGTCTAAGTCTTAAAAACATTTTTGCATGAGTAAACAAACCCGCAACAGGATGTGTTCTAAATGATGTTATCAACTTAGATTCCATAAATGTACACAGTGCTAAAGGGAAGGGTACATCACACCTTTGGGGGTGAAATTCCTCTGGAGACACTGAGGGAATGGGGCCCCATGTTATATTTTCGCTCTGTCATGTTGTATTTCTTTGTGACCCAAAGCAAATTTGGCAGACAATTTACTGTTACGAAATCTGAGTGATGGATACTTGGTATCTTCTCAGTTTTTGCATGTTTGCAAAAGTCTTATTTATGACTGAAGCTCTGTGTTCTGAAGGCCCAGAATGTTGAATACTGAACAGACTTTCTAATAGGAAACTACGTAAGTACCCAGTTGGCAGTTTTCAATTTAGATTAATCGCATTTTAGGGCCCAGTTTACCTTGTCAAATTGAGTGTAGTACTCTGATCCTTCCCCTCCCATGCCTCAGGACACTGTTATTAAAGGAATATAGAAAGCTACAGAGATTAGTTCTAGCAGCTCTAGAATTATTAACACAGTTTTCTTCAGGGGTCGGGTGGGAGGGGAGGAGCGAGAGAGAAATTTTTCTAACTAATTTCTCAGATTGGAAAGGACTGAATGTGAATGTGTTTCACCCATCACAACCCTAGAATTGGAGACCCCAAGGGTCTGGAATCAGGGAGGAGTTCTTTTGAAACATTCTTTGCTGAGGTTGCTTCCCAGAAGACTGGAAGCCAGGCAGTAAGTGGAACTGCTCTTCTCTAGAGAAACTGAAGTATATTCTAAAAATGGTCTATGAATACAGCCATCTTTGGGTTCCCACTATAGAGAAAAAGTCCTCTGACTGATTTAAGCAGGAAAGGAATTTATGGAAATAATGTTTAGTGACTTGAAGAATCACTGGGAAGCCTGTGGGACTAGGTCTAGAAAATCGGCAAGAACAAGGGCGGTCGAGTGGCCTAGAGAGCAGTCACACAGAAAAGCAGGGATGGGGGCTGCCCAGAGCACTGATGTTCTGCTTTGCCTGTCTGCAGGGCCCCATGCTGAGCCACACACTGCTCCAGGCCCTGATCCACTGGTCCAGACACTACTTTTCAGTTCAGAGTTCAACAGGTGCACATCTCATTGGCTCGGGATAGGTTATATGCCTGCCCACTGTCTATAGTAATGGCTGGTTAATTGACAATTTGGCGATTTTAGATTTTCTTTTTGGATGGGAAACGGAATCTATAGAATCTATAGGAGGCAAGAAATTTGGAAATAGAGGCTCAGAGACTAAACAGGTGGTCAGAGAGTGTGATTTATACTTTCCTCCTGTAAATCAAGTAAACCAATTGGGTGCTTACCTAGTCTCCTACTGGAAAGTCTGTTCAGTACTCAACATTCCGGGCCTTCAGAACACAGAGCTTCAGTTATAAATATGAAAGACTGGCCAGTCTACTTCAGCAGAGATGAGCAAAGCCTTCCATGTGACGATGACAGTGATTGCAATATACAGAAGAGAATCAAATCTGGGAAAAATATAAACTCTGTATATTAAAATAAAACTTGCAAAATTAGTTTGGTATTAGCAGGGATGGGAGAGAATATTGCAGTTGTGAAACAAGAATAGAACTTTTATAAATGAAGAAATAGAGGACACAGAATCTCTTCAAAATTTTGCCTGAGTCAGTTTGAAAAAAATAAGTAGTCTGATTGAAAAGTGAATTTCAAAAAATTCTTCCAGTACCTAAAATGAAAAGAATTAGAGTGGGGAAGGAAAGAAACTCCAGTAGGTCCAATATCAAATAAACAGAAAATTTACAAAATGTGAAAAAATAGAAAAAGAAGGAAAGGAAATTATAAAAATAAACAATGAAATATAATTTCAGTTAGCTGGAAAAGGTATGTTTTATGTTTAAAAGGCCCACTAGATATCCAATTTAAGGATTATAAAAAACCTCACAAAAAGATTACTCCAATATTAAAGGGATAATCTTAAAGAAATCCTGAAAAAGAACATATAATATGTAAAGGAGCAGGAATCAGAATAAGATTAGATTTGGAAGCTAGAAGATAATGAAATTTAACCGTAAAAAGTCTAGTGGTAAAGGTTTGAACTATCTTGAGTTCAATACCCAGCCAAGCCATCAGTCAGTTTAAGGCTTATGACAGGACACTAAACTTTACCGCCGGAGAGCAGGGAAGGAACTGTGACAATGACTGTGAGGATGGGGAGTCCCAGGGAGCGCCTGTGCGGAGACCTGGAGATGAGCAGGCAGGACTCGACTGTGAGGTCAGGGAGCCCTAGGAGAAAGGTCACCCAGAAAGAGAGTGGAAATTGATAGGGCAGGGCACCTGGTGCTTTTGACCATAGGGAAACTGTAACAAGAAATTATTTTATTGGGTTTAGGAAGAATTAAGGTCATTATATAGAAGCTAAGCAAATGGGAAAAGAAAAATGAAGCAGTCACTTGCTTCAGGAAAGATAAAGTAAGCAATCTGGGGAATTTAGCTAGAATACTATAAATCTTGCTATCTGCAGTCTGTCTCTGTATGTTCTCTAAGTGTGATATATATGTGTATATACACATTTACATCAACTAGGGCAGAGGTAGGGGCACTTTCTGCAAGAATGTATATTTCTTATCTTCCACTCAGAACTTCAGTAGATAACACCTCAAATTGATAAATGAGGAAATACCAGTATGAGCAGGCTTACTTAGGAACATCAAATTCTTACAGCAAGCAGTGTTATGAATTGAAAGTACTTAACATCTGTGAGTGAAAAAATGAGTAAAGCGTTGTTTCCCCCCATGCCTGCAGTATTGTTTGTCTGCAGTATTATTTACCCTCATGCCTGCAGCATTATTTTAAAACATTTGTATTATGTTTTAAAAGTAAAACATACTTTTAAATCTGTTTTAACTGTAATTTTGTCCCAAAAAACCCTTCAGGATCCATTATTTTGCCAGAAAACGCCACACTGATATGTCCCTCGCTTTTTATTGTCAAGGAAGCTGGTGTTAGAAGGTATCATGTAGTAAAATGATTACCTTTCACTAGTACATATATTACTTTGATAAACACACATGAGAGGCTGAGTAAATAAATGGCATGGTGGTTTCTTTGAACAGTAGGTGATTGTAGAATGTAGCATCTGGCAGACTGTAAACTCACACCTCAGCGTTTGTTGTATCACATTTTTCTATTCAAATGCGATTGGCGTTTGTCATGAAGCCTGTACTAAGTATCCTGAACAAAATATGGTGCAGTCCCTTGCCTGAAGTACGTGGGACTTAGTGGGTGGTGCATCAAAAACTTTGAAAAATTAAAATATCTGTGATCGTCTTTTGGAAAGCAAGGAGGGCTGGGATAGGTGTTGGAATTTAAGAGAAAGAGTGGTTGCTAATAGTGCACACTGGCAGAGCCCCTGGGGCCTGTTGAAGAGGATTGCAGAAAGCTGGTGTGAGCGTGGGACTCAGAGGAAGAAAATGGCTCCAGCTTCTGGACAGAGTTCTTGCCCTTACGTTGGAAGAGATTACAGAACCCAACGATAAAGAGTATTTTCTGCCAATTTCTTTTTTTTCCCCAGAAAGGTTTCTGTCAATTTTAATTACCTCAGTCAAGGAAAGGATGTCTGTTTTAATGCTAGCACCATTAACAGTGAGTACTGGCATTCCTAGACACATCCCTAATAGGAATAAAATGATGCGTGTGTTTTGATTTGTATATCTCTGATGCTTCTTAAATCTGTGATTGTTAAATACTCATGAGCTTTTTCTTGCACTTGTGTTCTGTTAAAAAATTTTTTTTTTATGTCAACATACTTTTAAATCTGTTTTAACTACAGTTTTGTCAAGAAAACGTCAAAATCTGTTGTTTTTATCAGAAAACTCCACACCAATAGGTCCCTTGAGCTGGTGATAGAAGTTAATCGTATAGCAAAATGATACTTCCAAGAATTGCCATCACAAACTTGATCACCACATGTTACCTGCAGGCCTCCAGGGATGCTCTCCAGGGCAGGGTGGGGACAACTTCCTGTCGAGACTATACACAGCACAGTCTTGAAGGAGGGGACAAAGGAGTGGGTAGGGGTGTCCAAGAGGAGGAGCAAAGGGTTGTGTGGGGTTGTGCAACCACAGGAGTTGCCACTTCGCTTCTCAGGCAGGCTCCTGAGTGCCTTCGGGCGCTGCAGCCCATTCCCTTTGACTTTGACCCAAGCTGAAGTCAGAGAGTGTAGAAACTGTTTAATTAGGTATATCGAGCATTTGGGAAATTCTTTTACCTTGAAAGCAGGAGGGAAGCTCTTGTGAGATTTTAAGCAAGAGAGTATAAACTTGTTATGTTTGTATGCACTTTATAAATCACTTAGGACTGAATAGACAAAGTGATCAAATTTTAAAGCAAGTGCTAATAGAAACACACAAAACTGCTAGATCTTAAGTCAAAAACTGAGGGGATTAATTTCACTTTGCCACAAAAATGCAAAGGGTGGCCAGGAAACAAAAGAAGACTTTCTCTTTGAACATTTGGTTGATTTGCATTTTGTTCTTTCCCTAGTTTGTAAATTGTAGCTTAAGTGAAGAATTACAAATAAAATCTCACTTAGAAATCAGGGACTTTTAAGTTTGGGAAAAATAGATGAAAACACTTTATTAGAAGGTGATATATATAATATGTATGTAAATTTGTGTGTATATGTTCATAATTTCTAAAAAAGCAATAACACCTGGAGCAATGTGACGTGCATTGAATTAAAGAGTTAACTCATTTGCTCTTAATGTTCATTGACACGTTAACAGAAACATTTTTATAGGACTCCTATTTTCAGAACAGGCTATATATATATATATATATATTATTCACATGTGTCAATTGTGAAATATTTCACAAAATATTTTATTTCTGCTTTGCCTGGGGAGGCCCTCTGCCTCTTGCAAACAGAAGGACCTACATGGATTCTTCCACTCTTGATCATCCACACCTCTGCCTTTCTTTTCTGGTTCTGTTAGTGCTGGATTAAGTCTCCTTGGAAGGAAGTTGTTCCATATACTGGATTCTTTCTCTCCTATTTTCATCATCAGTGACTGTCCCCCCAACCCCGCCCGCCGCCCTTGCCTGCCCCACACACACGTGCGTGGGCGCAGTGTCTGGAAGAATACACAGAATGTTCAGATGTCTTAAAAAGAGGTATTTTTTACTTTTTCTGTACTATTTCAGTTTTATCTTAAACAACAAACATATAACTCATTCATTAAAAAAACAGTTTGAAAATGAGGACAGCAGTGGTGGAAAATTATTTGAGGGTAAAAGATAGAAATTATTTTGAACATTATTAATTTGATGACAATTATTTTTAATTTCTAGTTTCTATTGTCTGTCTATGCTGTATTAACCTTCCACCCCCCTTCCTTTTTTCTGTGAATGACTTTGTTTCCTTTACTAGGATTTTTAATAGTTGATTGTATGCTGCATTAGTTTTACCTTATAGTTATTTCATCATAATGGTGCCTTATCCGGTTCTAATTGATTCACTCCTTGTTGCATTTTTAAGAGACTTGCTCACTTTTATGGCTATTTTTCATGCCCTTTCTGATGAATGAATAGAAGGGAAGGTGGTCACACTGCAGCTATTTTTCATACACGACTGTTGTAAAGACTTTTCAGTAGAAAGTGAAACTGGAATCTATATTAAATTTTTATTTTGTGGACTTTCTTTCCCTATGTATTCACTGAACACTGATACTTAAGAGATAGACATAATTAATTTTAGATTACAATTTAAGTTCTGTTAATGTATTAGTTAATTTCTGATTTATTTGGTCAAGACATTGTGACTTTTGTAATGATTCTGTTTCAAGGATGCTGAGTGTAGGTGCTTTGCAAACAAGGATTAGGAGATCTCTACTCTGAATATTGAAGAATCTAATTTGGGAGAAGAGACCAGCCACATGTAGAGTTAACCAGGGATTTTAGCAGGTAGTAGGAGAGGCCCATTGAGGAAAGAGGGTGCCCTGCCCCGTGCAAGGAGTGTGGCCTGAGGTCAGTTCCTGCGGTGCCATCCAGTCCCTTCTGAACAGCAAGACAGGAGATGGACACACGGCTGTGGGACACCGTGGGGAGGGACAGCGCACGGTGTCTGCACAAACTGTAGTCACAACTGATGGCAGCAGGTTGTAGGAGGACAAGCATGTTCTGGAAGAACAGTGTGGTGCAGCATTATCTTCCTAATGGCTTCCAGTGTAAGATTTGGAATGTAATGCCAGAGAGAGGTAGTCTTGGTGCAGGTTCAGTCACTGCAGAGCTTTGTGAAAAGTTACTTCCATTGGTCTGGGGCAGACCTGGACCTGCTGTTGGGGAAGAGGAAGCAGTTTGGGGGCATGTGGCACTAAGTTTTGAATTCTAGACTTAAGTTATAGAATAATGGGGTTACAACTAAGGAGCACTGGAGGTTCTGAAGGGCAAGGGACTGGGCTGTTGTCCTGTAGCATTTTAGGCAAGTTGGTCATCTGTTTTTCCTTGTGCTGGATATAGAGATTTGGGCCAGGATTGGACTTCAGAAGCAGTTCTCAGCCTATAAAGGGAGGCCTTTTCTTAACAGTGTATTCTCAGACTGACTGTATTGCCATGGATTCTGTTTATTGTTCGGCAGTGAGCACCAGTCGGAGGTAGCCTACTCATCTCTCTGAAAATGGACCCCCTACTTCATAGGATGCTTGTGAGGACTGAAGACATGAACCTGTGTCAGAGTAGAATGTGGCCTCTTGGGAGAGAGGTTAATTCAAAACGAGGAGCATAAAGAAATGGTCCTTAGTGATGCTGCTTTCTACTCTTTAGCTAAATGTAAATGTGTTTTTTCTAGTGTACTTTATTAAATTCTTTTGGGATATAAATACTCAAATAAAAAAAGCATGATATCCTCAAAAGTACTTGGGACGTTCTGTCTTACTGCCCTTTCTGGTTTGCTGCAGTCCTCTTGTTTCTGGTTAGATTGTAGGGGCTGGAGGTTGGAAATGTTTCCCGTCTCCTTTGATGGTAACTAGCAAAGCACAGAGTGCTCAAATAGTTCACATTGGCAGCCTGAAGAACTCTTAGTGACGCAGATTCTCAGCTGGGTTGCTCCTACGTGGATCAGAGGCAATTTTCTTGTCTTACCTAATTTAAACCTGACTTACACCGTGACCACCATCTCTTTCCCTCCCTCCCTCAAAGGGGGATGTCAGTACTGATGGAGTCATCCTCTCCAGGTTAAGCAGTCTCATTTCCTTACACCCCGATATCTCATAGCACTTTGTAATGTCTCCCGAGTGCAGGTCAGTAAGTCCAAAGGGTGACTTTCTCCAGAGTTCTCCCCAGCCTCTGCAGGAGGAGGACAGGGTGAGATGTACACACCTGACCTGCTGCTCAGGAAAGGGGAATGGGTAATAGTGACTCACTCTGCCAATGTAGACAGTCACTCTAGCCTTGTGAAGGGCAAATCAGGGGCTCGGGCAGGAGCTCCCGGGGTCCAACAGCCCCAGGATGGAACTTTTATGTCCATATTAACACTTTGTGTACTGGTGCCCTTTAAATTTACCAGCCCTTGGGGCCGGCCATTTTCTGTGCCACCGCATGAATGGTGTAAGCATTCAGTAAAACACACACAACTCCTGAACTACTGGATATTAAAAATACTGTAATATCTCTCATAAAACACCTTACACTGTCACCAAAACAATGTGTAAAGCTTCTAGACTGAGTATGATCAAAGAAATAGCTCCTAATACTTCCAAATAAATCCACCGTGGTGTGAAAAACCAGAGACTAGATGAACACGTATTAATACGTGAGCGGCCACCTGATACTGGTGACAAAAACACGTGCTAATACGTGCGTGGACCACAAAGTGTTAAATGTAAAGAAAACATCTGTAAATGAAGAAATAGAAGCAACTGTATTCATCACCTGTATGAAGTGATTATTCAAATCCTGGCAGTAACTGCTAATCTTACCACCTCCAGTTCCCTGTCCTTTGTGCAGCCCTCTTTGATTTCATTTTAATTAGGGGATTTAGCACAAGAACATCTTATTGAAAGTACCTGACATCTCTTGAATTTTGACTTGTTTGGTGATTGGAATGGTTGGAGGTTTTAACAGTGCAGCATTTTATAATTGGTATTCAGATGTGTGCTCATCATACTTTATTCTAGATCTTATTTTACCTTGCCTTTTTTAGCAGTAGAATAATGAGCTTTTTTTCTCTTCTGATTATAAAAGCTGCACATGTTCATTTTAGAAAACAATACACACAAATACCATAAGAAAAAAAATCCAACTATCTAGACGAGTAAATAAATCTTCTGGTGAACTTCCTTTGGCTTGTTTACATATCGCTATGCAACTTAAGAAAAACCCACATAGCTAAATTTATAATGTAGACACAATTTTGTGTAAATTCCTCCAAAACTTTACCTTAGTAACTGGGGGGGGGGGGGGGCCGGGGCGGGACGGGGAGGTCTGCTTGTCCCTAGTTATGTGCAGTAGGATCACAGTATAAAATAGGGTCACGGTATAAAAGTGTTTCGGTTTTATTTTCAGTGAGGGGTCAAAATCTATTAATTAAATGAAGTTAGTGTTGTTGGATTTTTAACTGCAGATTTCATGCTGTATTTAAGATGCTAACATACACTGTCCTCTCCTCAGGGAGGTGGAATATAGTATGTTCCTGCCTTATTTAATTGTGGAATCCATTTTTTTAATATTCATAACTTGAAGAATTTAAAGCACATCTTGGGGAAAACTGCCTGGCATTTCCCCTTCCACTGGACACTTACTGGCTGTCCCAGTGGCATCAACTTCTTGTGAGCCCTTTCCCCAGACCACATGTCGCGGTCAGTTGTTTAGTGCCACATCATAGTTGTAATCCGCGATTCAGCACTAGGCCACGCTTTACGGTACTGATGGTTAAGGTTTCTGTGTACCCTAGTGAGTATCGGTACATGAAAAGCGCTCACTTCCTCACTGATCTCTTCTGGTCTTTTGTTACCCTCGTGATAGGCATGGACACTCCAAATGCCCCTCACAAGCTGGTGGGCTCTGATTTCTTTAAAGTGATGGTTTTTCTTTTAACAAATCTGATTCTCTGCTCCCTTTCAACTTACTACCTTTTACTCCACTTTCTACCTCTTAACCTTCCTACTTTAAGCTTCTTAGACTCCTTTCAATTGACATTATATTGATTCCTTATTACATAAATTTCAACATTTTAAGAAGACAAATATTCACATTCATTTCTGTCCTTTATTTTGCCACTTGTGGAACCATTTCCCTCCCTGTCCGTAACCACACGATGTAACTTCTTCTGCACATTCTTTATTCTACCCCCTCTCCTGCCATCAAGACTTTTTGCCAAATTTTCATGTTTTTCTTTTACCCTCAAAGTGAACACAGCAACTTCAAGCCTTACCAGGCCTTGAAATAGACCCTTCTTGAACTTTTTTAGGTAGAATGGTGGGTGATAGGTGAACATTATTCTCTTGTTAGGGCTTTACTCTGGCCAAATGGACCCATTTTAAGTTGTTTCCTTATCTCTAAGTTCAGGTGCCACTTTGTCCAGTTATATCTGTCTTTTTATTCACTTCAGTAATTTTGGGGCAAGGTATTTGACTCTATTTGTCTCCATCTGTGTTGTAAATATTCGGAGAGCAGGGATTATATCGCCAACTCTATTTTTCCCCCCCAGCCCTTGCTGCTCTTTTGTTGAAGGGACAGAACGGAAAGGAAAGAAGTGGGGAAATCCTAGTCTGAAAAGTCATGTGCTGATTCATCAATCTTAAATTACCCATGACATTGTCTGAGATGTTTGTGTGTGTTTCAAGCTGACTTGAAAGAGTGAAACGTCCTGTCAGATTATCTGAGATGTCACTTTTATGTAATGTGAGTGAAATTCAGGAAAGCTAAGAAGGGATGTAAAGAAAATAGTTTGCCTTATTTGGTTAGTTTAGCTAGTCTAATGTTCAAGCACTATGAAGTTAACGTTTCTGTTTTAAAATAGTCATCTGTAACATTCTGAAGCAAGAATATAGGCAGTCTAAACCTATTGTATAACATTGTAAACCATTTACATTGGCATTTTCATAAATAATACTGTATATCTCTGGATTAGCAGGACATTTGAACAGCTATTCATCATCAAGACTACTTTTATATTAGGTCAAGAAAAAGTCAAAGTGAGCAAACTGACCAAAGAACTGAGGCATCCCACAAAAAGGGGGCGGGGAGTAGGGGGGCAATTAAAATGGGGGAGGGATGAACACAAGGGAATATGGTTCACCAGTGATATCGTGGCACGAGAGCTATGGAGACTATAGTGATGTAAGAAAAAAATTTTAATAAAATAAAAACAAAAAAAACCCCACAAAATTCCTTTTATTACTCTGATACATTGAGTATTGACCCTATATTTGAGGCTATATGAGCTAAGGGAGCTAACAAAATCCCCTTCTGGAATATGAATATGTTTGATGAGGAATGCTACATCTTTTTGATGAATACACCATATTGTATTGTAAGCTATTTCAAAGAAACTGTAGTTTATTTTTCTGTTTTTGTTTTTTTTTCCTTCCCACATCTTCTTGTGTAGCTCTAAACTATTTTTTATGCCCTTGGCACAAGGAAAGTTTCCCATGCTGTTCCTTTCATTTGGTTCCTTTAATTATTTATTGTTCTTGCTTCCTTATCGCCCATTCATTTCTTGGGGATAAAAGATTTTTCCATTTTTCTGTTTGTTATTTAGTTCCTTATAAAACACATAAATAAAAAAGACATCAAATGAGCACTGGCATATATTTTGCCAGTTGAGAGGGTCTCAGCTAGTGATTTGGAGTTAACTTCAGAGAGTCAGTATTTAAAGCTGCGGTTCCTGTGGCATTACCAGGCAGCTCTGGGTATCATGGGGACAGCTCCCCCAAGGCATTCATTATTTGCCTTCATTCACTTGCACAGACAACTGTGCTCCAAACTAGTCAACACCCTGCTGTCTGGGCTGGCTGTCTCACCTTACTGCACGCCTTGAGCATGTGCATCCTAATCTGACACCTATATATCCCCTTCCAAACCTACGCAGAATGGTAAGACAAGTAAGCCATGATACTGTCCCTAGCTTTTAAATGGAACCTACTGATGATATTGAGGAATATCACCCCCCCCCCACCAAAAAAAAAAAAAGAAAAGAAAGTGAAGATTATTACTGTTGTGGAAGTCTGGAAGAGAAAGTTTCAGGAAGTCAGGGAATGGTCTAGAGCACCAGTGTCTCAAGAACAGATTTTATACCTATAGCTACTGTGGAAAGGAGGCACCGTTTCCGCAGATACCCCTAACTTTGAGTGTGTGACCGATGCTCAGAGGGGCGTGCAGAAGGGCTGCGATGATTTAAGAGAAGAAGAGGAAGTACTTCTTCTATGAAAAGACCTTCTATGAAAAGAGTGGTCAGTTACATTGCAGTAATCCTAGAGTTATGAAAAGTTATTTAAGTAGTAGAATTTTTATGGATCCTTCTCATTTTCTTTTTTTTTTTTTAAAGATTTATTTATTTATACATACAAGCTGGGGTAGAGGCCAGAGGCGTGGGGCGGCGAGAGGGTTCACCAGAGACAGAGTGTGGAGCAGAACAGGCAGATCAGAAATACACTGCTGAGGGGAGCAGCGGGCGAGGCAGGAGAGGTCTGCCGCACCATGTGGGATTCTCCCTGGCTGGGCGTCGAACTCGCATTGCGCACTGCTGACAGCTCCACAGCGCAGCGCTCAACCGCCGCGTCACCAGGGAGGCCCGGATCCTTCTCATTTTCTCATATCGTTTCCAGGAGCACAGGAACACTAAACAGTGGGATTGGTATTCTAACTAAATGGGTCTACCATGGGCTCAAGTGGTACCCACAGCTGTAAAACTAACCAAAAAAATGAGGACTTTTTTTTTTTTGGCCTGTTCTTTCAACAGATGGAGGTAACATGCTATAAATTAGTATTGCTTTTATGTTGAATTCTATTGCATTTTACCATATCTAGTAATGCTTAGGTGGGTTTGTTGATAATGAAGAGAATTGCTAATAATTGTCAGCATATGTTTGCTACTTACATCAGCCCTAAAGAATAGGTTATTGATCTGTCATCGTATTACACGCATGGTATCATCTTTCTTTTTTGATGAGTACAGTCAGTATAGAGCATATAGATTTCTACATTTACTAGCTAATATTCAAAGTTTATATTGTAGCCAAAGGAATTTGATGATATAAGTAAGGGTGGGGAAACGTAAAAGGGGAGAAATGAAAGAAAATAGAAAAGAAGTCCTAATCCATCTTGAACTCTTCCCCCATGTCCCTATGTGCTGAAATTAAATGAAAACATTGGGTCATTGTTATAATCAAGATGTCATATAATCAAGGAGTCTTGAGGTTTCTTTTGAGTTGTTAAGAAATTTTTATGTTTAAAAATACAATTTTTGGAAAGCCCATTTAGACATGCCAACAGCATATGGGGAGATTCCAGAGAGGAGTGCTGTTGTGGGAATGACCCAGACTGACTTTTCCAAGTCACTTCTCTTTACTGTATTTCCTGCTGTCTTTCGGCTTCCTCTTACAATGGATATAACTTCACATATCCTTAAAAAAAAAAAAAAAAAAAAAAAAGGACATCCTAAAAAAAGGATATCCTAAAAAAATAAACGGTTTTCTAAGGGAAATGACATGAGGCAAGAATGTGTTTTTCTCATGATGGGATGAGTGTGTTGGCTTTTTAGGGACCGTCGGTTCTGAGAATGACAGGTGATTTATTTAGATTTCTGTGAGATTGTAAGAAATTTTCAAAGCATCTGACTTTTATAATAAGAACCTCTTCAGAGTATATTCTTGATGCTACTGTAGTCTCTCTTTGAAAGATATTTCACTGAAATAGGGAGTTTGTGCTCCACCGCCCCCAAAACCCTCATCCCCACTACAAAATAGCTGATACATTCTAGTTTTGGTTGTCAAAAGAATTTTTGGGAGATGGACTGGTGTTTACTTCGCATCTCAGTTGTGTCGACTGTTTCCCTTCCTTCTTATGAGGAGCTCTTCTTGAACTATAACTGTAGCCACATGTGCTGCCCATAAAATCAACAGTTAGCACATTTTTCCACTTGAATGCTTGCTGTTCCAGAGGAGCATACAAAGTTAGGAAATGTAAAGAAAATCACAGCGATCTGCCAGTGGAAGTACCTAGGAAGTTCAAAAGCCAGGTTTAACGAGGCAGCATCCTTTTCACAAGAGATGGGAATGAGGAGCGGGAGTGAAAACAATTAACGTTTATCTGACCAGCTGCCCAGACCGGCCCCTGTGAGCCCAGCTGGAGCTTGGCTGTCCCTGAATTCTGCAGGCAGCGTGCATTTTTTGAAACATCCTTAAATGTTCCAGCCTTTAAATAGCAGCGAGTCTTCTCTGCGTACTGCAGGAGAAATTAAAGCGGCTGCCTTGAAGGCAGGAAGCTGACTAGCGAGATGCTTAATTATTGTGGAAGTAAGTGCTTGTTACTGTTGAGTGGAATGCAGCGAGCACGGGTCGTCCTCGGGGTGTCAGCCGTGAATTGTAGACAATGCAGCCCTGTCAGCGCAGTGCCGGTTCAGCAGCATCTTTCCAAACATGTATTTGGCAAGAATTTAAAGGCCACCTCTTGTGTAATTTGTGGAGTCTTTGGAAAAGGGTCTTCTGCCTTTATTTGCAGGCTGTCTGCAGCCATGCAGGATTTTGTACCAGGATCTGTGCCTCCTGCCTGCTGCCTGACATGCTCCTGAGGAAGTTGGTTTTCTTTGCCCTTCACCTGGAAGGATGCTAGCAGTTCTCTATCATCCGATGCCTGGGAACATGGAGAGGTCTACCCAGAGCAACGTTTCCTTTCTGCTGTCTTCATAAATTAGTGCCGAAGGGTGGGGTAGGTTGCAATGAATAAGGAAATGCGGGCATTTTGTTAATTAGTGAAATTTTTAGCTTTAAGAGTAGACAAAACTAAAGAGAGCTTAGGAAACGGTGGTGGATGCTGGATTCATTCTGAAATATTCCTCCTCTGGGTAAGTAAGAAAGTAGAGGAAAATAACAGAAATGTGCTAATGGGTGTTGTTATGGCTCTGGGAAAACCCTGTTTATTTTCTCTGTTGTATTTGCTCTCGCCAACTACGTTCTGCCTTTGTAAAAAAACAGAAAACAAGTATGGATTTTGAAATATGGAGGGTGTTAAATAGTGTGTAGCAGCACGTTCCATAACATAATTCTTCAATTTTTAGTTTTGTTAAAAAGCTGCTTGGCTGTAATTATCGAACCCTGTTGATTATGTCTCCAACTTTTGGGCAGAGGGGTGATTGATTCCTGATGTTCTCATTATAGAGGTCGTCAGAGTCTGTACTTGGTCTGTACTTGGGTTAGGAGCCTGCTGTCTTGGCAGAAGACCTCCCCGCCCCCAACACAGTTACATAAAACAGTTCAGTTCAGCTCAAGTATCAGTGGTCTTTTGATGTCTGCAATTTAAGTTTGGCTTTTATTAAATGCTTGCTTGCTTTCAAACCTGCTTCACTAAAATCATGGCTTGTGAACTGTGACCCACAGTTCATTATTGAGCCTTGTTTTCACATGTTTGATTGTGGCAATAGCACATTTATTTTTAGCTGTCTTTGTCAAATGCTAATTCCAATTGTCCTTCTCTCTTTTAGGGAAAGCCTGGGATTATGGCAAACACAGAGTGCCAGTAATACAAGTTCCATTCAGTTTTTGCTGAAAGAAAGCTGTGTTACAATGAAGCAAAGGAACGACTGTGGATTATAATGTTTTGAAGATCCTGATTTTCAGAGTTAGGAAAATAAGGCATCGTTTAACCTTTTAAATGAAAAAGATTAAGATCTCATGCAACTGTTGTATTTTCTGGAAAGCATTCTCCAAAAGAGAAGTGCACATTTAACACTTGCCACGATGCTGGTCCTTTTTGCAGGGATTTAAGTCTAATTGCTTTTACATCATGACCAGCCTGAAACGGTCGCAAACAGAAAGGCCGGTCTCCTCTGAAAGGACCTCGGTGGTGGGCAGCGATGGCACGCCCAAGGTCCACACCGACGACCTGTACATGCGGCGCTTCAGGTCCCAAAACGGCAGCTTAGGACCATCGGTCATGGCTCCCGTAGGGCCCCCCCGAAGTGAAGTTTCTCACCATGTGACCTCGACCCCTGGAGTCCCAAAGATGGGGGTGAGAGCAAGAATCGCAGATTGGCCCCCAAGAAAGGAAAACATAAAAGAATCTAGCCGTTCGAGCCAGGAAATAGAAACCTCAAGTTGCCTTGAGAGCATGTCCTCCAAAAGCAGTCCTGTGAGTCAGGGAAGTTCTGTTAGCCTCAATTCCAGTGACTCAGCCATGTTAAAAAGCATACAGAACACACTGAAGAACAAGACGCGACCTTCGGAGAACATGGACTCCCGATTCCTCATGCCAGAAGCCTATCCCAGCTCCCCCAGGAAAGCTCTGCGCAGAATACGGCAGCGGAGCAACAGCGACATCACCATAAGTGAGCTTGACGTGGATAGCTTCGATGAATGTATCTCGCCCACCTATAAGACTGGGCCCTCGCTGCACAGGGAATATGGTAGCACATCTTCAATTGATAAGCAGGGAACGTCCGGAGAAAGCTTCTTTGATTTGTTAAAGGGCTACAAAGATGACAAATCTGACCGAGGTCCGACTCCGACCAAGCTGAGTGATTTTCTCATTGCCAGCGGGGGCAAGGGTTCTGGTTTCTCTTTGGATGTTATAGATGGGCCCATCTCACAGAGAGACAACCTCAGGCTCTTTAAGGAAAGGGAAAAACCACTCAAGCGCCGTTCCAAGTCCGAAACTGGAGACTCATCCATTTTTCGTAAATTACGCAATGCCAAAGGTGAGGAACTTGGGAAATCCTCGGACCTTGAAGATAACAGATCAGAAGACTCTGTCAGGCCCTGGACGTGTCCAAAGTGCTTTGCCCACTATGATGTCCAGAGCATATTATTTGACTTGAACGAGGCGATCATGAACAGGCACAATGTTATTAAGAGGAGAAACACTACCACAGGGGCCTCAGCAGCTGCTGTGGCATCCTTGGTTTCGGGACCTTTGTCCCACTCAGCCAGTTTCAGCTCCCCGATGGGCAGCACAGAGGACCTGAATTCCAAAGGCAGCCTCAGCATGGACCAGGGAGATGATAAAAGCAATGAACTTGTACTGAGCTGTCCTTATTTTCGGAATGAAATAGGTGGAGAAGGGGAAAGGAAGATCAGCCTGTCAAAATCAAACTCCGGCTCCTTCAGTGGATGTGAAAGTGCCTCCTTTGAGTCTACCCTCAGCTCCCACTGCACCAACGCAGGAGTGGCAGTACTTGAAGTGCCCAAGGAAAACTTGGTGTTGCATCTTGACAGAGTGAAAAGATATGTCGTGGAACACGTGGATCTTGGTGCATACTACTACAGGAAATTTTTCTACCAGAAAGGTGAGTAGAGATCTTTGATTATGTTCATTTTCTTCTGCTGTGCATTTGGAAGAAAGGTTTGTTTGAAGCAAGCAGTGTGCCGTAAGATTTGCGTGAATTCCTTTCCTTTCTTGATGGTAAAATAGTTCAGTATAGGTGTTCGCTGCAATTTATGTCCTGTGTGTTTTCAGTTACTTCCTCCTTTCAGGTATAAAAATGCCTTGTCTGCTGGATATTAATAATTTTTTAAATTTACTGAATGAATTTAGTCTGTGGAAGACTTGGTGTGTCACCTTTAGGAATAAATGTCATGTAATAAAGTATCTTAATGCTGCTTTTCATTTATTTAGTGCTTTTACAGATAGTACAAGACCATTTCTTTTCCTCAATTTTCTCATCAGTAAATGAGAATTATAATACATTTCTATTCATTTTACTGCAATTTTAGTGAAAATTAATTACATTATCAGAAAAAGTCAGAACCAGCAAGTCTCAGAGCCAAAAATCAAATCTAGATGTCCCAGGTTTGAGTAACAAAGACACTGAAGAGATAAGTATCCTAAACCCGCTGGCAACTTGCCAGTCTTTTGTGTTTGAGGTGTGGGGGAAGGGGGGTAAGTACATACATTGTGGGTTGTAGTTTATATACAGTTTTATCTCTTACTTTCCTTTAAAACCCTGTAATTTATTGATAGGTAGTATCAATGAATTCTTAAGAGCTTTGTAGTAGTAGTTTTTTGAGCAGCATTATTAATTGAAGAGTTGATTTTAAGTCATATGAGTAAGAAGGCTAGAAAGCGTGATATGCACCAAGGAAGAAAACACACACACACACACACACACACACACACACACACACTCACTCCATTACCCTCAGCAGTCATCTCTGCAGCTGGATTGAGCTCCCTGTGTACAGGCTGCCACAGCTTTATTTCCCGCCTACTCTTTTGGAGTTTTGAATCTTACTTGGATTAATTTTTCCAGATGAAATTTCATTTCATTTCTAGTACTCATTATAACTTTATGACCATGTCACTTTAGAGGAAAATTAAGCTTATTGTGTGATAGATCTCACAAGAGGTTTGTTGACCAAACGTATCTTGTCTCATTACGGAATATCCATGTCTCATTATTTAATATCTATGGCATAGGTCTGTGGAATCAATATAATAATGAAAATCCCAATTTCATTTTTAAGCAATGTTTATTTTTTCAGCAGAACTTTCTGGAGGTCAGATTTTAGAAATCACTTCTTTCTTACTCTGTCCATTAGGAAACAGGGTTTTTCTTGACATTGCCACACTGGCATTTGGGGTTAGCTAATACTTGAAGGGTGGAGAGTATGTCAGGCATTGTAGGATGTAGAATATTTAGTAGCTTTCCTAGCTTATACCTCCTTCCCACCCCACGTTGTGACACTTAAAACGTCTCCAGGCATTGCCAGATGTCCCCTAGGATGTCAAAATGTCACACTCAGACTGGAGCCCCAGCCTTACTGTACAGAGGGAAATATTCCACAGGTGTTTCTGCTCTGTCCGTGGGTGGGTATGCTTCTGGTAAAAACTGACATTAAATCCAACAAAAGAGAACATATTATTTATAATCTTATTTATGCAGTAGTTGGTACTTTCTCCTATTAGGCAACATAATAATATTAATAATAAACCTTATGAGCACTTCTTATGCACCAGGAACTTTACTAAGCCTTTGTTCTGAAAGGTATTTTCTCATTTCTACTTATTTTTGCCCATTGGGTGTGGGTACCATTATTGATGGCATTTTCCAAATGAAAACACAGGGTCTGAAATGGTTCAGTGAATTAGGGGATGTACGGCCATGGAGCTTATAATACAGGAGCCAGGACCCCACTTCTGGAGTGGCTAGAGCCCTGTTCATAACTGCTCTGCCCTCCTCTCTACTATAATAGACTATACTGAAAGAGTATATTTGCTTAAATATTTTGTCTTTCAAAAGCTGGGATAAAAATTTGAAGACCTGTATTCTAGTGTAACTCAGTTTAGAATATAACACATCATAAATTTTAAACCCACTAAATTCAAAATAGTTAGATTTGAAACATGGAAAATACCCTCTTACCCAACATAATTGGAACTGTTTAGTTGAAAATATCAGTTAAGGCAGAGAATCTTTAAAATACAAATGTGCAAGATTTCTAACTTCTGTCAACATATATAAGAATATTTATTAAACTTGTGAAATCAGCGACTTTTCTTTGACAGTGATTGTGCTATTTTGGATTATATACTAACAGTACAAACCACAGGAGCACACTGCATAGACTCACTAGCAAAGCAGTTCAAGTCTTATAGGATCTTATGTTTCATTTTTTTTTTCTTCAGTTTTTGCAGTTGTCTTGCCCACATCTGATTCGACAGCTTTTTTTTTTTCAGTGACTTGCCTTTATATTAAGTTCTTCCAAAGCCTTCAACTTAATTTTTAATAGAAACAAGTTGTATCCTTTGTACTTCTATTCCATCAGTTTTCCTAGTGTTTAATTAAATTTCAAAATTACAATAGCAAGTCAACTGGGATAAATAGGTTTGGGAAGGCACAGTGGACTCTGTCAGCGTGAGGTTGAGCCGCTGGGAGCACAAAGTGTGTGGTGCTGGAGATTACCTGTTGGCACCCTTGGGCTTTGATGAGCGTGGTTTAGAGCGAAGTTTAGTCCAGGAAGTTGCTCTGGTGGAAGGCGGTTACAGCCAGCACCTGCCGTATTTTCTTGGACCACACAACTTAGAATTTTCAAATCAGGCAGGTGATTTGTCACAATATGATAATATGCCATACACTTGAAGCTGAAATTAAGCCTCCCAAAGTGTAACTGTATATTAACAAATTTATATGCTACCTGTGCTTTTTATCACAGCATACAAAAGTGAGATAATTCTGCATAATTTGTTAATATTCAACTTTGAGCCATTGGAATTCTTGCACTAAGTCGTTTTTCCTAATAAGATCTTAAGATCTTATACATCTTTCTGAAGGTGTATATCAGTGTCAAGTGGAATTTATTCTCCAGCTACAGGGTACCACTGACCTGGCTCTCACTCCAGCCTCTTCAGCACCAGATAATTTCCATTCTGATGCTTAATACCTTCCTGACTTCATTGTGGCTAAGCTGGGGGGAATGGGACACACTTGTCCATGTGTACTCTATAGTTGGCATTGTATGTCAATTTTAATGTATTCAGGTGCTGAAGCTCCATTCACCTTTTGATATTACATTATTTTTATAAATATGATTGTTTTGCAAATTTAGAACTTAGAGGATATTTGACTCTAACATGTAAGCTCAGTCCTTTGCTGGAAAGATACCAGATCCATAGAAAAATCCCATTATTTGCACTTATTAAAATAAGCAACACACCATCAATGCTCCTTTCTCCTGCCCATTTTCTTGGCTGTTTTACTAGTGTGTGGGATGTTTATATTTAGACTCACCTAGAATTAAGTGACAGTAATAATACTAGCTGGCATTGCTTGTGCGAATACTTTGTCCTTTATGCAGCACTCACTTAATGCTCCTAGGACCCTGAGGCAAAGTTGACCTTGTGGTTGATGTCCAAGTGAAGCTCTCACATCCTTCCTAGAGAGGCACAAACTAGGCAGGAGAGCATAGGCGCTCATTGGCTTATTCTCTGTGAGTACGTATATATCCTGTATTTAACTTTTTTTTTTTAAGATTTATTTATTTATACATACAGCTGGGATACAGGCCAGAAGTGTGGAGTGGTGAGAGGCTTCACCAGAGACAGAGTGGGTAGCAGAACAGGCAGATCAGAAATACACTGCTGAGGGGAGCAGCGGGCGAGGCAAGAGAGGTCTGCCCCACCATGTGGGATTGTCCACGGCTGGGCATCGAACTCGCGGCCGACAGCTTCACAGCCCAGTGCTTAACCGCTGCGCCACCAGGGAGGCCCTGTATTTAACTTTTATTTATGTTGTCACCATGATCAAAGTATCAAGGAAATTTGTAAGTGGAAATACTGTTAGAGAATCATTATGACATTGCCTACATAACTGGCATGACTGATGAGGAGGAGACTATCCTAGCCATTACTTACCTCATTTTCTGGGGCCACACAGGACTTTCCCAGTTTTGAACTGAGAGCACAGTTGTCCGGAGGGCATGTCAGAGGGATAGGTTCACAGAAGAGAGGAGCCAGGGGGTGGGTTGCCTTCGCAGTGACATTTATTGCTCCATTGATCAGCAGTGGGCTCGGCTTTGTCTTGATGCCTCATGGGGTGGCCACTCTCAGAGTCAAGCTACTGAAGGTGATATGATAGGGGAGGGCCTCTCCCCTACTGCCCAGTGCTCCAGAGAAACTGTTGTTTCCAGCCTGAAGCTCATTTAAGAATATTTTCCCTTTCCTGGCAAGAGGGAAAGCTAATATGTGTGTTCCTAATTATTCTTGTGCTAATTTAAGCCACCATATTTGATTGTTTTTACTGATCATCCTCCTCCTCACCCACCTCTGCCTTTGCCCCCCACCATGCGCGCATGCACACACCCACAGGTCAGCAGTGTCCTTGGCCCCAGAATTCATTGGTGCAGACACAAACAAGTTGGATTTCAGTTGCTGTTGTGACATCCAGTTGTCTTTATTTACTTCCCACCCTCTTGTAATCTGCCCTTTTGGACATCATTTCTCTAGAATATGTGCACTTTACTTCACTTGTACTTGAAATGACCACTTTAGCATTCTGTTACATTTTTTCATTTTGCTATCAAGAGTTGTTCTCCAACTTCTAGTTCGTTAAGTGAGCATCATTAAGTAGGTTAGAAGTTTTGGTGGTTTAATATGTGATACATATAGGACCTCAGGGGACACCACACTTAACTAAGTTCGTTTATAAAAATCTGCTTGTTCTGTTTGGTTTCCTTTTTTTGATTTTTTTTTAAAAATTCTTCTCTAGATGTAGCAACATAAAGCTTGAGGAAGTTATTTTTTTTTTGTTTTTTGTTAATATAATATTTATTTTTGTTATTCGTATCTTTTATATTATTATGTACTCCCCATAAGTTGCCCACCACCTGTTCACCCGTGGAGCCATCACCATAGTCCTCCGTGCTCCCCTCCTCCCCCCTCTTGAGCCCTCCCCCTCCCCTCCTTCCCTGCTGAATGTTGCTTTCTTATTTGGCTCCCCTATATTCCTGTTATAAGTGAAACCATTCAATATTTTTCTCTTTCTTTCTGGCTTGTTTCACTGATCATGATCCCCTCTAGGTCCATCCATGTTGCTGCGAATTGTATGTGTTTGTCTTTTTTGAATGCTGAATAGTATTCCATTGTGTATATGTACCACATCTTCTTGATCCAGTCATCTATTTTTGGGCATCTGGGTTGTTTCCATACCTTAGCTATTGTAAACAGTGCTGCAATAAACATGTGGGTGCATGTATCCTTTCGAATTAGTGTTTTTGTGTCTTTTGGGTGTATTCCCAGTAGTGGTATTGCTGGGTCATATGGAAGCTCCATTTCTAGCAGTTTGAGGAAACGCCATACAGCTTTCCATAGTGGTTGGATCAATTTGCATTCCCACCAGCAATGTAGTAGAGTTCCTTTTTCTCCACATCCTCGCCAACATTTGTTGTTGCCTGTTTTATTAATGTGCGCCATTCTCACTGGGGTGAGGTGGTATCTCACTGTGGTTTTAATTTGCATTTCCCTGATTATAAGTGATATTGAACATTTTTTCATGTACCTGTTGGCCATTTGCTTTTCTTCTTTGGAGAAGTGTCTTTTTAGCTCTTCTGCCCATTTTTTGACTGGATTGTTGGCGTTGTTTTTTTTGAGTTGTGTGAGCTCTTTGTAGATTATTGTTATCAGTCCTTTATCGGCTGTGTTGTGTGCAAAGATCTTCTCCCAATTAGTAGGGTGTCTGTTTGTTTTAATTATTGTCTCTTTTGCTGTACAGAAGCTTTTTAGTTTGATGTAGTCCCAGCTGTTTATCTTTTCTTTTACTTCCTTCGCTATGGGGGAAGTG
>PVIJ01019382.1:0-23703 GCA_004024925.1 Scalopus aquaticus
GAGGTAAAGGAGAGTTCTTAGAACAAAGTAACTAAGATTCAAGGCTGGTCAGGCAGTAGGCGTGTCAACATTCCATAAAAATGATCTAAAGCGCAGGCCATGACGACCTTGTATACCAATACTTATCTGGCGTCAGGAATAGCATGTTCTTATCCTGGGTACAGAGACTGAAACATTCAAGCCCAGCCTTAGGTCTCCAGCACTTTCTGAATAAATATCAGAGTTTGGTTTAGATATCTCTTTGGTTAGGTAACATTCTTGAACCTAGATGTTTATTGTCTGTTGCAAGAATGAGGAAAATGTGACCCATTATCTATTTAACAGGGATCTGTTTTAATTGGATCAGTATTTCTCAGTTCATGATTGATGGTCCTTGAGATAACCTGTCTTTTCAATTTAAGTTGAGAAAATACTAATTTCTTAGAGATTAATAAGACATATTGTGATATAAAAGATTATGAGAATTTTAATGAAAATTCTTTTATGGAAAAGAAGGATACTTTATTTTAATCTAATATTTCCACTGTGCTTTGTGTAACACTCACTAACATATTATGGAACAAGTGTTCCTTGGCAGATCCTTCAGAAAAGGATGTTTTGATGAGAAAGAGTAGAGGATATTCACGTGATAAAAATAATTATACTTACAGAAGAAATTGCTATAAATAAAAACAGACATGACTAAAGTATATCCAATTGTTTAAAGATATTTAAACAAGCCAACTTATCAAACTTTCCCTCTACTAATTTGAACAGTTTACTCTCTAAATGAAAAGTTTTGATTTTCAAAATTGATGAATTAAAGTGAATTAAGATCCACACACTAAGAATTGCAAATGGCAAATTGCTTAGGGCAAAGCCTCTATGTAGTTAACTGTGTGAAGTGAGAAAATTAGGTTGTCTTATCCCATGGACTGTACAGTAGTTCACACTGCGCTGGGAATTAGCTTAAATTAAATCTAGGTCACAAAAAGCTTTATATGCTATTAGCAAAACTGTAGCTATCAATCCTCTGTCTAATGAGAAGGCAGAATAATTGAAAGTGGCTGGACTAATGTATTTCCAACTCTTAGTGAAATTGGTGAACATAGAAGCAGAAAATCTACAATGACTATTATTTGTATAGTTAAGCAATTCTGCCAAATGTGCACTATGTTGGAAAAAATGGGATTCTGTTAAATACTTTAGCTTCCACTTACAGGCTGGAAGACTGTTAACTTCTTTTTCTGCAGGGCCACAATTACCCTGAACCAGAGTCAAGTGGAAACAAATTGTCCCCATACACTAATCCCTACTAGAAAGCTCTTCATTGCTTCTTCTCTTTCCCCTCCCAGATTATTTAGGGGCTCCAAATGCATATATGTAATCATAGCAACTATATAAATACTTCTGCATTTCCCCAAATAACCATTTTCCACATTTTCTGTGTTTCAACATCAGAAGTGCCAGGTGTCTCTATGTCTTTGCTGATTTGCTAGCCTTGGAATTCTCATCTTTCTCACTCTTAGTTTAATTGCCTAATTTGTAGGTGATTGACTTGCTAAGATTCATTCCAGACCCCTCATATTTTTCTTTTGTTGTTCATAGAGAGATTTTCAGGACATAGGAGAAATGAGAGAATAGGAATGTATAGGTTGAGGAGCTTTATACTCACCTTTATTTGCTCATTTCTTCGTTTGTTTCCTTCTTTATTCAAAAAATACCATGGAATATTGAATGTTTGGATAGATTAATGGTGAGATTAAAAAGAACTATATGTTATGTATGTGTAAAGGAAATGTATCAGAATAAGGATGATGAGAATGAGAAAGAGATTTCTCCAACTATAAATGTGCTTCCCAGAGCTTGCCCAGCATATGAAAACTATCTGATTGGAGTTGACAGTTTAAAAAAAAAGGAGAGAAAGAGAAATACCTGATGGAGTCACTTATAGTTGGCATATAGAAAAACAAAGGTCAGAAAAAGACAAACTTTAAAAACCAATCCTTGGAAACAAACTGTTGACCTCCAGCTTTTAGTTATTGAAATGAACAAGGTGACCATGTGTAAGGTTTATAAGGAGAAAAATTAGTAACCAAAGACTAGAAATTCATCTAAACTTCTATTATTCCTTTCTTTGCAAAACACTTTGACTTTAAAAGTCTTTATGTAATGTGACCACTAATTAATTAATTAATTAATTTTTTGTGTAGAAGAACTGAGGTGTAGGCCAGAAGTACGTGGGTGAGAGGATTCACCAGAGACAGTGGGGAGCAGAACAGGTAGATTTATTGAAATGCACTGCTAGGGGCACAGTGGACAAGACAGGAGAGATCTGCTGAGCCGGTATGTGGGTTAGCTCTCTGGCTGGGGATTGAACTCAGGTCTTAGTCGTGATAGTGCTAGACTTAACCTCTAGGTCACCAGGGAGGCCTCAACTCATTTCTTTAAGCTTCCAATCAATATAGAGGGGTGAGAAGTGTTGTACAGGTAAGTAGACAGATCCAGGTAATAAGATAGGTAAACTGAGTGACAAAGCTTCAAGAATAAATTAAACTATTCCAACCAATTTAATGTCATGATAGAAAGATATATTCAGGAGAAAATGCCAAAGGAACACTTGGAATTAATGACCTGAAGTAATGGGCCAAGAAATCAGTAATGGATGAGCTTTGAGCCAATTTACACCAGATGGGAACCATAAGGCATGTCAGAGTTACAGATAATTTCTTTAGCAAGAACTGGATTCCCAGATTCCCAATCAGTTATTTTTCTTAACACCATTACATCTGTAATATCAAGTATTAAAAAGGGACGAAAGATGATGATTTTTGACTTTTAGTTTCTTGTGAGTAATGGCAGCAGCCTAAATAAAAATTTCTAAGCATTTCCCCTAAAACCTATATACAGTTCAATGAGAAGAGGAAATTGAATTACCTGTAATCAATAAATGACATAATGAGAAAGCCAAAACTAGTTGAAATTTCAATTATGTGTAGTTAGTAAAAGAAACATACAAATTCAGCAGGTCATCATCAGAACAGATTACCTTGTGGGGAGTCAGTCAAAGACTAAGCAGAAAACAAGAAAAGTTGATAGGGACCTAGTAATGATAACAACTGATAAAATCACACACAGTAAGAATGTCAACACTCTCAGTGGTGAAACACTGAGAACAGTTCAGAGACTTTGTTGGTCAGATTTCTGTCCACTGGAGGATAAAAAGGAAAAGATATGGACATGCATAGAACTAGTGGTGGAAGTTTTGGAAAAGCTCCTCTTCTGTGATAGAGTGGGGAGACGTCAAGATCCCACAGAGATTAAAAAAAAAACTGACAAAATCAAAATGAAAAAACCCAAACTTTTCCTGACCCCTCAGTAACGCCCAAAGAAATGGCACCATTAATTAAAGAAATTTCACTATAATAACAGAGGAGGATAGTCTTGAACTAAAAATTCTGGTAAGCAACCCAAATTTCTAACATTGGCCTAAAAAAATTATATAGAAAAACATCAGATAAACAGAAATGAATAGGACAGAAATTGTACACAACCTCCACATAAAGCTATTATAAAAACAAAATTTAAAATGGTGTAAGGCCATAACAGGATGTGTCCTTATGTATGTCTTTGTACATCCTTATTTCAAAAACAAAAACATAAAAGTACTGAGAACAGAAAGGAAAAAAGAGAAACTGTGATGAAAATGTGAAAAGTGACTGGCATATATTGCAGAAATGAAAGTTATATAGATTTATATATGATATATTATTGCCCTTAATATATTCACATATTTTATGTGTAATATCTATTTATATATTATATATATCATTGACTTGAAATATCTAAATGATTTATTTTTTTCTAAAATCAAAAAGAAATAAGGATAAAAGGAAAATTTCATAAGTTCAGCAGAAACAAATACCCCAAGTTGTAGCAAACAGATTGCCAGTGCCACATAACAAAAGGAGTGATTCAAGAAAATTTTGAATGTAGCTCTCTGTGAGTGATAAACTTAGGATAAAAAATACAAAAACACTCAACAACCCTATATTTCATTTCATGGTTTTGTTACTGAGAGTGACATTGGTTCAATAGCTCTGAGATTATTTGGTATATTCTGAAGGATAAAACGTGTGAGTAAATTTATTGATGTTGGGAACCAGGGTTTTCACAGAGGAAACATGGAGATGAAGTCTAGATGAAAAAGAGTTTTGTGTACTGCAAATGTATGTGTATTTCTTACATTTGTCCATAGAATTGGAACAGAATCAATGATCTGTCATTGGCAGTGAGAACATCTATTTCCTTGATCTTGCTTTCTAATAATATTCTACTTTAAAAGAAACCAGGGTTCTATGGGGAAATGGGAGATTGTGTCAGGAAATGATAATGTAAACCCAGAGCATTTTGATATATCAGGAAACTGGAAATCAATATTATTATGCTGAGAAAAGAACATAGTAACACAATTTTATTTAAAGGCCAGGCAGGCTTAAAGAAACTCATGTGGCCACATTTGGGACAATTAATATCAAAAATAATGGCATTAATGGATCATAAAAACTAATTTAAAAACCCATGTACTTTTCACTGATTAAAAGGCACAATTTAAGATTGTTCACAACTCACATTGCTAATCACTTAAAAGGTTGAAAAATAAAATTGGTCCACTTTCCTTAAAATTAAAATTTTAAAAACCAATATTACAATTTGTTTAATCATTTGTTAATTATAAAAATTAATGATGGCTTAGAATGCAATTTTAACACTATTCTAAGAACTTTATTGTTTTACCTTACATAATTATTCAAATGTCCCTGAAAGGTTAGTTTTATTTTATAGATGGCAAACTTATTTGGAGAATTTAGGAAACTAGCCCAGGGTGACATGAAAGAGTTAGGATTTTGACATAGATCAATATGTTTCAAAAGGTTCCATGACTGTTGGCCATTGTTTGGCTTGCCATTTTAAGGACCTTCAAGGTCACCAACCCATTTGGTCATTACAATAGTCTATGAACTGTCAAGTCTGAACTATTTATTAACTTTGTTTTATAAGCAAAGGAACTAAGGCTCATAAATATTAAATATTTTGATCTACTTAGAGGTATAACCAGGAGCTGGACTACTCAATACTTTTTTCTCAATAGCATGCTGCCAAGAAGCTACTATGGTGGGGAAGTTTTGAAAGAATGAGATAAAATCTTGATGATGAATAAAGGTTGCTTTTTTATGGTTTTTCAGGAGGAAATATTGGAGGAACTTATAGACTGTATATTAGGCAGAATCATGATCACCGAGGTAATTATATCCAGATTTCAGAAGTTTTAAATATGTTAATTTGTACAGCAAAGGGTAAGTACAGTTGAAACGGATTGAGTTTGCTAATCAACTGACATCAAAATAGGGATATTATCTTGATATTCCTGGTAGGTCCAATGAAATCATAAGAGCCCTTAAAAGTAGAAGAAGAAAACAGAAGAGTGGAAGTCAGAAACAAATATTGATATGACAAAAACAAGTTCAGATAGTAGGAGAGAAGGACTTGCAATCTTTAAGGATTTTTGAAGTGGGCCATGAGTGAAGATCCATGGGTTTTTAGGTGCTAGAAAAGGCAAAATTTCAAGTTGTCGTCACAGCTTTCAGAAGGATCTCTCCCAACACCTAGGTTTTAATCAGGGAGATTCTGATTAGGTGTCAAACCACCACACTTGTAAAACAATAAATTTGTATTGTTTTTAGCTATGGAGTTTACACTAATTTGTTATAGCAGCAATAGAAAACTAATACAGAGACAATGATTTGAACAGAAAGAAAGTAAATAAATTGCAATGGGTTCTTTTTTAGTCGGTTCTTATGAGATGGAAATAATTGCATGTACATTTACTATTGATTCTGAGGAAGCTAGAAAGTTGTAACATGTTGGAGGTTAGAAGTTAGGGTGTATAACTGGGGAACTATAAATCATATCTATGGTAGGAAAGTGTAACTGGATCATAACTCTCCAGTTTCAATAACTTTATCATTTGCTCTCTCATCTTTGGAGAAGAATAAAAGCCTTTGTAAAGAAATGTTATTGTGTTGAGAAAAGAACATGGGGAACAAAATTCTGTTTAAATTAAAATGAACTGAAAGAAATTTTTAAAAGGTGCATAGAAGAGCAAGGGGCTTTGTCTGATCTCATGTATTTTCTCTCCCTCTGACCTGCTGTGCCTACTGGGTCATAGAAGAACTATTTAGCATTCTCTTTTGTGAATTGGTTTGAAAGAGTAGGGACAAATCCATGCTGTGCCCAAAATTTCCTGATATCCTTTTAGGAAACTTCAGACACATATGTGAAGAGAAATAGAGAAATTTTAAAATCATTCTTTTTCAGATTGCCAGCTAATATTACATTAGGCTGACCTTATGATTTCAATAAGACTGAAGAGAATTACTTGAAAATGAGTAGGTGGATTGATTCAGAAGTCCCAATTCACATTCATGTCATATTCTTCAACATGCATATATACACACACACATACACACATACACACATATATATAAATATATGTACATATATTTTCCTTCTCAACTGTAAAGTTTCTATTAAGAGGCTACAGGTCTACAGAAAATTAACATTTGGATATAATCTTTTAAGTATTGGTTTAGGGTCATAATGTGTTTCCATTTTCAAAATACTTGTAGAAAAACTATCAACGATTAATTTCTCTGAATTTGAAAAAACTGTATTATTTATTCATATTTTCATGTAGACATCATTTTCCTGGGAGAGCTTTTAGACTCATAAATTCTAATTATTGCAATGACTGAATATATAGTGATGCAGTAGTGCCATAATATAGATCCAACAGAGACATTAAGGTCCATGAAACATTTAACCTATCATTATTATGAGAAAAGAGCAACTAACCAAACCAAGAAGAATGAGCCATAAAACAAATCAATCTCGCAAATAGATAAGACCATATAGATAACTTGAATTTTTATTTATTTACATAAAGCAAACCACATTGTGGATGATCTTGCTGTTAGATTGAGAAGTGTTATTTAACTGTTTAGTAGTAACAAACCACCAAGTGTATGTGCTTTTATTTGGAGGCACCTAGGTGATATACCAGACCTATCAGACATTTAGTTCACAGCATTTTCAGATTTTGTTCTCCTATTTAGAATCATGCCCTTTTCCACAGCTTTTTAAAACTAATTCATAGGAAACAGCATCTCAGGTTATTGGCTTTGTGGTTTCACTTGGCCGTAGTACATGTACCAGAACAAAAATGAATTTTAATTCATGATGATATGTATGCATAAAAAAATACTCCTTAGAAGACTGGGAAATGGATCAATTTGTGGGACAGTGGTCTTGATTTACAAACTCTCTGGATTTATACAAACACGCTTTCTCCAGTCCTTTGTTTGAGAGCACACTGTAGTGGCAAAGGACTGCTGGGTGTAATTCATCATAAACACAAAAACATGAGCTATGCCTGGGCTTTTTCGAAAAATCAATCATAGATTCTTCCTGTAACTAAAAATGTTAGGGCTTTTATTATCTTCTTAATTGTCAACTTGTGATCTAAATAGGGTTACAATGAAACTTCAGTGACTATCTTAGGTGAATTTATTTAGTTTACATTCAGTGTCATATTCGTAAATCATAACTTCATTATATATACAGCTTGGTTCTCTGGAGGAATCCTTTCATTTGTCCAAGGTTGATTTCTCCATCATTGTTCTACACCACATCCCTCTCATATTTTGATTTTGCTTCAATGATTATACTCTAGCTGCTTCTGATATACATGTAGATAGACTCAAAAAAGAAAAACAAAACCAAAACTTTCACTGGACCAAATCATCCTTTATAGTTTTTTTCTCTTTGGTTCAGAGTTTTGAATGTCATACCTGGGTCTCACAGGAGGGTCTGCAGGGACCAGGCAGTTGATGGGAATGACAGTGTGAAACCCAGGGGAGAGAGTGGAAACCTGCAGACTGTGCCAGTCAGCTCCGGCATAGAAAAAAGAGGATCTGGATGCCTGAGCTTCTCATTTTCCAAGAGAACCTGGAAATCTGGATTTTTATCAAAAGTGGCTTAACTGGTAAATGCCGCTGACTAATGAAACCAAACCAAACAGTCTGCATATCTATTATTGGTAGTTACAGTAGTCAAGGTAAACTGAATGCAACCTATCACTTGCTAGTTTGCAATCTTTGGAATATTCTTCTATTTTCACTTTCTCTCTTGTTACTGGTTATTCAAATCATTACAACACAGTGCTACATAAATTGTGAATAAAACCACACTAAATAAAACTACTCTTAGAAAACTCATGTATCATCTCTGAAATCAATGGCTGCCTCTGTAGCACTTGGTATTCTGGGTTACTCCTTTGTGCAGGTGTGACTGCCTATACTGTTGTCCCTGTCACTCTTCTCAGTGTCTTCATCATTGAAAGTGCTTCTTATTCTCCTTTGCAGACTCCTTCTATATTTCCTGAAATAATGGTGTTTATTAAAATTATCATAGTCTTCCTCCTCTCTATTCTTATTTTATGCAGCTTATCCTCACTGGTATCATCTAATTCTATTATTTCAGTTTCTACCTATACAATATAGGTGTATTTCCAGCTAACATTTTATTTCTTAGTTTCTAAACTTGTAATAGTCTAATAGGCATCTCTATCTAGACATTTACAAGTTGCTCTTACTTAGCTCACCGTATTTTTCTCTCTTTAGTTTTGGGTGACCAATCATCTGTTTTAGCTCTGATCAAAGATATTCCCCAGAATGAAGGGCTTTCAGTGGTAATGTTGAAACCGTCTCAGGCAAATTAGATGATTGATCTTTCCTACCTTGTTCCTACTCCTCTATTTTTAATCTTGGTTATTATAACTTCCTAAAAGTCAGTTCCCCAAGCCAGAAAACTGAGAATCAGTCTTGGCCTGTATTCTCTGTGGGCCTTAGAAGTTCTGTGCTGCTAATTAAAAGTGAATATTTCAAACAGAACTCCCATCCTATACCAATAGACACAAAACATCTGAGGTTGTGTCATTTGATCTTTTATTTTAACAAGCTTCCTAATAAATGGTCAAAATCCTTAGTTTATACCTGTGCCTTCTTCTGTTATGGGATTCCACCCAAGATGTCACATTACATTTACTTGTCATGTATCCTGAAGTTTCTCTTGTCTGTGATACTTTCTTGTTTTTCATAACCTTGACATTTTTGAGGACTATTGGACAAGTTTTTGTAGGATGCCCCTCTATTGGATGTCTCTGGTATTTTTCTTGTGATTAGACTCAAATTTTTTGGGAGGAAGACCACAGTGGTAAAGTACCATTTTCATCACATCATATCAAGGTTACATACTGTCCATGTGACTTAACATGGTAAGTGGTAACCTTGGTCACCTGGCTGAGGTAGTGTTTGTGTCAGGTTTCTCTACTATAAAGCTACTATGCTGTGTCTTTCCCCTCTCTTTATTGCCATGTTGGAAAGAAGTCACTATGAACACTTTAGGAGTGGGAATATTTGTTTCCCCTTGAGGAGAACATACACACACACATACATACATACATATGGATATTTTATACTATAGCTTATAATCTAACTTTATTGCTAAAATTGTTCTGGTTTTGTTCATTGGGACCCCTTTCATTTAGCTATTAAATATTCTTTTGACATACATCTATCAATTGAATTTCGTTTTGGTTGACAAGATTTGTGTTTTTTTTTAATTTTTATAAGCTTTAAACTTTTTTGTATTTTTGACACTTTAATTTTTAGTTGAAGTAATGTTGCATCATATCATTATATAATTTGCAAATGTTCATTGTTGAGGGTCAACATGTGTATACATTGCATTTAGTTCACCAAAAGTCCAAATCTATCCATCACCATATCCAGTTTGTGTCCCTCTTTCCCCCTCCCCTTCTAGGGACCACTAATTGGTCTTAGAGTCCAAAAGTTTATTTTTGTTTTATTTAGTTCATATGTTTATTAGTTTTCTCTACCGACCGTTGAAATAATCTGATGTTTGTCTTTTTCTGTCTGACTTATTTGGAATATGTGTCTTCAAATCCTTCCAATCCATTGAAATGTCTTGGGGTTGGCTTCTACAGGGACTCTCGGAGTATATCACTAGATATCTTCTCTATAGAGGGAAGTCACTAAAGTTGCTCCAGATGTTCCTGTACTAGAGACACCACTAATTACTTAATCCCTCCACTTTCTGAGTGCCAATCAAGTGCCAGATATCATGCAGATACTGATATAGACAATGAAGAGGGAATTGTATTAATAATGAAAATGCAGTAAATGTGATATTCCCAGGGCATTTAGGAAGCATTGTGTCAGGGCAACTAGCCTTGTTTCTGAAAAAGGAGAGACAGTGTACATTCAAAAGCATTAATACTGGGCCACTACATCTCAGAATCTTTGAACATTATTTTGCCCAGTCAGATATACTTCAAGAATGTGATCAGGAATCAACAAGAAAATCATACTATGGAAAATAAATGGACATATAGAAAAGAATATGGAAAACCAAAGCCATGCAATGCTAGTGTCCCCACTGATCCTTCAGTACACCAAGTCATCACGAATGCTCCTGCCCCTTCCTGGGTGAGAGTCCCTGGTTGCTGCCTGGCTTGGTAATAGATAACCCAGGTCACTGGAGTCTCTTCTCTGTCTCAGTAGACAGACTGTCTAGTGAATAATTTGACTACTCAGTTCTACTGAAGCTATTTCCATTACAATCTATTAAAATGTCTAAAATGCCCCCCCCCTTTTTTGACTTATTAGTCCTTATTTGATAAAAATAGAGTTTACCCACCTCAACAAGCTGGGACCAATTACATTTGAAAGTTGTATGTATTTCTTTCTTTTTTAAAAAGATTTATTTATTTATGCATACAAGCTGGGGTACGGGCCAGAGGCGTGGGGTGGCAAGAGGGTTCACCAGAGACAGAGTGGGAAACAGCACAGGCAGATGACGGAAATACACTGCTGAGGGGAGCAGTGGGCGAGGCAGGAGAGGTCTGCTGCATCATGTGGGAATCTCCCAGGCTGACATCGAACTCGCGTCTCCACTGCCGACAGCTCCACAGTGTAGTGCTTAACTGCTGTGCCACCAGGGAGGCCCAAAAGTTACATGTATTTCAATACAATCTCAGTTTTTAAATACCAGTGGAAGTAATAAAATAGCATATGGTAAAGTAGCATATTGTACCCACTACCTTCCCCTTCCAATTGCCTCAGTTTTACAGTCAGATGTCCAGCGTTTGTTACTGTTTTGGTTTTATCTGACTCTTTGTTTTGTTTCTTTATACCCCACCAGAAAAATAAAATAAAATGCCAAATCTGCATTTGGCTTTATAAAAGTGTTTCTAAGTTCCAACAAAAAAAGGGCTAAGATAGTGAATTTTATGTTGTTTATTTTAACACAATTAAAAATTTGAAAAAGACTACATATTAAAAAAGTTGGAGAACTGCATGTTTGACAATTTTTAATTTTAGTTAAAAAAGATATTACAGAAATCTACCATCTACTTTCACTACTGTTTTAAATTATATCCTAAAAAAGGCATAACCTCTAGGTTTAAAAATAGTAATATATTCTATTCTTTTTTTTTTATATCTTAGAGAATATATTTATACTACTGAATAATGATGTGTAGACCTGGGTTTGGGAACCACTGATTTAGGGATAGGGAATGGGTTTGGAAATGAGACAAACCCATGGTTTTGTGTCCCAGTTATGTCAATTTCTTATTGTATGAATTGGTTAATTTATTTAACTTCCCTGAACTTGTTTCTTTACCTGTAAAAAGGTAATAGTTATCTACTTTGTGAAAAAAATTAATAAATATCATAAAATATAATTTTTTAAAAAAGATTTATTTATTTATGCATATAAGCTGGAGTGTAGGTCCAAGGTGTGGGGTGGTAAGAGGATTCACCAGAGACAGAGTGGGGAGCAGAACAGGCAGATCGACTGAAGTACATTGCTGTGGCAAGTAATGGTCGAGGCAGGAGAGGTCTGCAGCGCCATGTGGGAATCTCCCTGGCCTGGTATCGAACTCGTGCTGCAGTGGCTGTGGATAGCTTCATAGTGCTCTGCTTAACCTGTTGCACCACCAGGAAGGCCCTCATAAAATATAATTTTAAACAATTCTACTGAAGACCCTAAGGAAATTGTCAATACCTTCCTTCTAAACCAATATGAAGGAAGAGCACTGATAATTATTGACTCACTTCTGTATTTCAGAAACAGATATGACTGTTTTTCATTTCTTTTGATCATCATTGCAAAGCACAAATTTGTATATTTTATAACTGATATAAAAATCCTGAAGCTCAGAATTAAATAATTTGCCCAATCACATAGCTGACGAGAGGGGAAATTAGGAACTCAGACCAAACATGTCCAGCTTTTAAAAAAAGATTTATTTTATTTGTTTATGCATACAAGAACTGGAGTGTAGGCCAGCGGTCCAGGGAGTTGGGAGGGATGAGTGGATTCATCATAGACAGATTGGGGTGCAAAACAGGCAGATCTACTGAAATACATTGCTGAGGGGAGCAGCAGGTGAGACAGGAGAGGTTTGCTGGGCCATGTGGGTTAGCTGCCCGTTCGGGCATTGAACTCATGCTGCAGTGGCTGGCAGTTTGATAGTACTGAGACTTAGCCCCTTGCACCACCAGGAACGCCCCGACTTTCACTCTTTCATGCTACTCTCCAAGAGAAAAAAATCATCATACTCTGCATTATCAAAAACATAATCATTTTTTTTTGTCCTTAAAAGTATGAAATGTTAATTTTGGGGTTAGCATGTAATAGTAAGACCAAAGCCAAGGACAAATTCTGTCAGTGTAGTTTATCCTTTAGGCATTAAAGCCCTGGATTACATACAGAAAACTCTCTCTTTTATTATAATTAACTGTCAAATTAACTTTCATGATGAATAATTTAACAAATTATTCTTATGTACTTTAGGAAGATTCTGACAAAGAAAATTATACAATATCATGACATTTAAAGTAAAGTTTCCACAACTTCTTTTTTTGGCTAAAACAAAGTGATACTACAGTCTTAGAAACTAATCATAATAAAAAAAATGACTCTGTATTACCCAGTGTAAGTATATAAATTATTAAATTAATTTATTTGATGTGATGTTATTTCACATTTCTAATAATAAATTTAATGTCTTTGAATTCAGGTTTACAAAATCTTATATTATTTTCAAATTATTTTCTCCCTTGAAGTCTATGTAAGTCATGAGAATTTTAAGTTAAGAGAGTACACCTATTTCTATACAGTTAAATACAGTGACTGAATTTTATCCAGTTTCACCGAAATTTTTAAAACTTAAAAAGACAATTATTTTTAATTTTTATAAGTGTTATATGGGTTCTTCAAACTGTGGATCCATTTGGCTGAGCTCAAACTTTCAAGATACTGTTTATATTTATCCAATGCGTAAATGTGACATAAAATGAAAAGCAGATAGAAATAGAAAACGGAAACCAGTTACCTGGACACTGTAAAAATACGTAATTTTGTGTATACCCTTTTTTATTTCAGTAAATCTCACAAGTAGAGAAAATAACTCTTATTTCTTTTACAGTCAACTTTTAGCATCTAGTACAATGTGTAGTATAGATTGAGCCCTAGCTAATTGTCTATATCTGCAAAGCATCTTGGTATTTATAGAAACTACATAGAGAAATGTTTTTAACAACTAAATGAAGTTTTCATTTTGTAAGAACTCAGCTTTTGCAAAAGTCACTAATGGAATTGAAAAGAAAATAAGTGAAATGATGACTTATCAGTGTTTGTCTCTTTGTCCTGGGTAATACTTGTATGTTGCTGTAACAGAAGAAAAGGATCCAATATGTATTAGACATTAAACTCCTCTGACTAGGCACCCACTCTATCTGGATGGGGATCATCACTGGCAATGTTAGGTTGAGGTACACCCCTCGCATAAATTGTTGAGATACACATTTGTTTTGTAAAAAACCGCAAATGTCAATGTGTTCCTTTTCTTTCCTGTCTTCGTCGTCATGTGTTGATTCTGAAAACATTACTAAGCTATATTTGCTACCTTAGTCTGGTTTCTCACAAACCTAGACAGGATCTAGAGATAAGTAGCAAGCAATTTTCATTCTTTACTTCCCACTGAGCTTTGCTATTGCAGCTGAAATGGTATGTGACCTCTGCATTGCCTAGTCGCAGCAGGGTAACTTTAAAGGACCAGGAATCTGGCTGGAGTTAACACTTCAACCTTTGAACATTCAGGCTATTTTTGATATAAGACCAAGTATTCACAAGTGTTATTGGCTGATCATAGAGTGACTTTTTTCCCCTGCCTTTGCTTTTTCCTTTTCCACCCCCAGTTCCAATGAAATTTACTGTGTAAGACCTATTTTAAAGTAGCATTGCTTTAATTTTTAAAATCAGTTTTTCTCTGAAAATAATTTCTTTATAGCTATACCAACAAGCCAGGACACTGTTATTTCTATTATTTGTACTTGGCTTATATTTTATCACACGGGATCCTTGACATGACAAGCATGTATTCTTTGCTAATACCCACTAATACCCACAAACTCTGCATTACATTTTGTACTTTTTTTTTAAACATAACTTTGTAATTTTATTTTTTTTAAAGATTTGTTTATCCATACAAGCTGGGATGCAGGCCAGAGGCGTGGGGCAGTGAGAGGGTTCACCAGAGACAGAGTGGAAAGCAGAACAGGCAAATGGAAGGAAATACACTGCTGAAGGGAGCAGCGGGCGAGGCAGGAGAGGTCTGCCA
Organism: Scalopus aquaticus; assembly: GCA_004024925.1. NCBI lineage: Eukaryota > Metazoa > Chordata > Mammalia > Eulipotyphla > Talpidae > Scalopus > Scalopus aquaticus. The sequence goes on from PVIJ01019382.1 coordinate 14,810, forward strand.
CGCCATGTGGGAATCTCCCTGGCTGGGTGTCAAACTCGCATCTCTGCTGCCGACAGCTCCACAGTGCAGCGCTTAACCTCTGCACCACCAGGGAGGCCCCACATTTTGTACTTTTTAAGCACTTGTAAAACATTGGAAAGGCAAGTGTCTGATTTTTGTCTCTGAATTTACATGAATGCTGAATATCTCCCCCTGGCTCAAGCAATGATATTTACATATTATTATGATGAATAAAAATCAACAACTGCTAATAATGCCTTGTGATTTTCTGTGTGTCAAGCACCATATTTGTGTACATGGGCCAGCTAGGGATCTTTTTACCAGATTCTGATCTGGTAGATGTGGGGAAGATCTGAGAATCTGTATTGTAAGGCCCTGCGTTAAGAACTCAACAACAACCATAAAGTAGTTATTTATTTTTTAGATGAGGAAATTGAAACCTAGAGAGATGAATCACTTGCCCAGCATTAGCAGAGTTGGGACTCAAAACAATTTTTCTTTTTTGCGAAAGATCACCCTTAATACTTCTAGGACTTACCTGTGGAAAATATCCATTTTTCTTCCCCTGAGCTGTTGCATATCAATTATTTTATATGGTACAATATAAATGAGTTACTAGAAAAATAAAATGCAAGCTTGTTTTGTATTTTGATTCAACACATAAAATTTAATATACTAATAACATTTCTAGGTACCAACTCTAAAATTCCATGTTATGTCATTACAGATCAGTAACAAACAATTCAGTGACTGACAATGGTCGTCCATAGACCACATTTTGAGTAGTGTTGCTCTAACCACTACAGCATTCAGAAAAACAGAATTTTTATATTATTGTGACAACTCAATGAGAAGGTACAATGGTAGGTTTTAAAGTTAAAAAGTATAGATCCACTTACATTTAATACATGGATTTAGTTAAAAAAAGAAAGAAAATACCAATAAGAACAAATGGAAAATAAACTTAATTCTACCACTTAGGGCTTGTTAAATAAATCTTACAGAATGAGTCTGACAATAAAAAATATACTTATTTTAATAAGCAAAATGAATTGATCTGTCTTATACCCATTTATTTAAGGAAGAGTATATTTTTGAAATAAGAGGATTGCTGTTTAGTTCTTAATTCAATTGAAATTGTATGCCTCTTTCTCTGTTAGTGGATAGTGGCATTGGATCCCTCATTCTTGGTTATAAGTATAGAGAGGGCAGAAGTTACATCAATATTTTCCCTACCATTTCCTAAGAAAAATAGATATTAGAGACATTCCTTTCTCATCAGTAGTCTCAGAGGAAAATATAAGATAAAGCAGAACTGAGACTCATGAATGTGTGACCACAATTCTATGGGTCTTTCCCTAGCTGTGCTGGAGAATGTCTTGTCTTTGTTTTTTTGTTTTATTGAGTTTATCTGGAGTGTGCTTATTTTTTCAGAAGCAAATCTGCCATTGTTTCAGAACTGTTTTACTGCAGAATCATTTAAAATCAATCTTTTTTGTTAAGCAACAATGGTTATGTTTAGTTTTCTGTTGTGATTGCTGACTTAGCACCTAAGATTCAATATTTATGTTTGATTTGATAGTCATACTTCTGCCTACCTACTAAGTGTAGTCAAATTCCAGAGTTAGGCAATTTAAAATTTGTACTTTGTTCAGAATATTTAATTTTCCAATATGTAAAAATTATGGTACTGTTGATTTGTATCTATAGAAAGGAGCATAGTAATTGTAAATACCTAAAGGTTTGCAAAAATATTGCCTAGGGTATAAAAATAAATAGACTAATCCTGAAGTTATACCATGATATTCTAAGAGACTGTTTAAATTAGAGTCTTAAAGAAAAATGTATTTAATCTTCCTAAAAATCTTTCTTTTGGGGAGCAAACTTCACATAGCAAACCCAGGCAGATCTGGTTTACACATTGGTTCTGTTGATGGAATCTCCATGACATTAAATTAAGTCACCTCCGTCTGCCCCTCCATAGCCATCTCCTTTTCTTCCTTTTCTGTCTTAGTCTGTGTCTCTTCCTTTCCTTTCTCAGCTGTAAAGTGGGACTAGTAAAGTATCCCATATGAAGAGACCCTAGCATAATTAAGATGTTCTTTTTTTGAGAGAGGGCATGTGGGCATGTGTTTGAAAGGGAAGTCTTTTACAGATTATATTCCTGAACAATATTTATGAAATATTAGTTTTATACAAAACAAATTTTTATTGTTTTTATAAAGCAAAAAAAAATTATATATTTTATGTATGTATGGTACTTATTTCTGACATCTATTCTGACATCTATATTTATGTCCATCTTCATCTTTCACCCTATATCTTAATTGGTCTATACTTACATATCTGACAGATTCCCCACTCCTTTTCTCCTGTGTATATGCACTCTTACTATATATCAATCCATTTTTCTTTTTGATTTTCTGTTGGTAAAGAGGCGGTATCATTTATTCATGTTATAAACCTAATGTACAAAGAGAATGTAATGTGTTGCTTCTGTAACAGATCTAATCCTCCTCTCTCACCTCTGACCCCTCAGGGCATAAAGTTGTAAGGTGAACTTTCAATATGTATGCTAATAGTGTCACAGTTTCCTCTGGTTGAAATAATGTGCAGTGGATCACTTGGTCTCCTTTATTTTTTCTTCTTTTTTAAAAGGATTTATTTATTTTATGCAGACAAGCTGGGTGTAGGCCAGAGATGCAGGGGGTTGAGAGGATTCACCAGAGACAGAGTGGGGAGCAGAACAGGCAGATGTTCTGAAATATACTGCTGAGGGGAGTAGCGTAAGACAGGAGAGGTCTGCTGTGCCATGTGGGAAGCTCCCTATCTGGGTATTGAACTCATGCTGCAGTGGTCTGCTGCATCATATGGGAAGCTCCCTGTCCCGGTATCGAGCTCATGCTGCAGTGGCTGTGAATAGCTCCATAGTGCCGTGACTTAACCCATTGCACCCCCAGGCAGGCCCCATGTGGTCTTCTTTAGGCAAGTGCTTGACTTTTCATATTTTCTCCCAACAGTCTGATTCTATGCAAGATGACATCTGGATACAGAGGGGTTTTTTAATGGTCTGGTGTGGTAGACAAAGGTTATGTGGGTTGCTGGTATTTTATAGCCTTATTTATTTGTTTGTTTATTTTTGTTTTGAGTCTTGAGAGGCACTCAGAAAACCCAACAAGTCCTGATTTTCTATACATGTTTGTCTCCCATACAACAAGCTGTCACTCACACTCAAACCCTTTGTGTTCCCTTACCTGAGTATGTGGGGACTTCTAAATCATTAATATTCTTTGTGCAGGCCATGAGGAATTGAGATACTGCATTTTTTCCAGATGCTGTTTCCTACCAAACCTGTCCTAATTTTTTCCTACCAACCCTACCATGATGGGCACAACACTGAAATAGTTTTTAACTTCTCTTTGAAGTCTTCAGTCTTTCCACAATGTGCCAACAGTAGGCCCACTGTTTTTGGCCCTGTCTATGTAATTGGATAAAAATATCACCCATGGTGAAAAATGAAAAAATGAAGGAAATACAAAGGAATAGTTGTAGATTCAAAAATCTGCCTTTTTATCCTACTTCAGTTTCTCCTCCATATTTCTACTCAGGGAGACAGGAAAAGGGACCCACGTTCTATTTCCTCTTCCTTTCTATACTAACTTTCTTTCTATCAACTATATCATTTCCCAACTTCCTTCCATGAACTTGGGGAAGAAGGGGTGTCATTATAGAAATTCGATATAGATTAATACAGTCACCATTCTCTTTTAACAGGGATACTTTTTAATTAAAACTGAAAGTAACCACTTTTATATCACATCAAAACATTTAATTGCCTAGGAATCAGTTATAAGTAAATTCATGACAAGTTTATTTACCTATAGGTATATTTTAATCATCTGGCAAAACAGAATGGCCTTATCTCTTAGTTGGCAAGTGCCCTTTTTAATCTTTGACTTTGCCAATATTATAATGTAAGCCCCAAATGCCTGAAACTACTGCATCTTTCAGTCTAAAATATTAAACCAATGCTCTTGATATATCACTAATTTTCTCACAGATTTTCTTACTCAGATAATCAACTATCTAGGCAGATTCATACATTACACAGTGATGACACTAAATTTACACTGCTGTTTTATCTGTGGAACATCTGGAAGTAGCCATACTGTATTTATGTCACTTAGTTTATTTACTCTTTCTATCTTCACATTTGGTATGCATTCATGTTTTTTTTCCCCAAAGACATGCAAACTTCATTGTCATAGTTATTTATTCAATATTAACATCTACTGCGTATTACTAAGAACATGGAATGTAATTATTCTGTGAGTACTTAAGTAAATTAAAAATTCCATTTCTCTTGGCTTGGAACAAACAATCAAGCAAGACAATTAAGGATGTAAATGAATGATTTTTTAAAGATTTATTTATGCATACAAGAACTGGGGTGTAGGCCAGAGGTGTGGGGGTGAGAGGACCCACCAGAGACAGAGTGGGGAGAAGAACAGGAGGATCTACTGAAATACACTGCTGAAGGGGGAAGTGGGAGAGATAAGGGAGATCTGCTGTACCACATGGGTTAGCTCCCTGGCCTGGGATTGAATTCATGCTGCAGTGACTGGCAATCGCTTGATAGTCCTGAGACTTCAGCCCCTTGCCACCAGGGAGGCCCCTGTAGACAAATGATTTAATAGGTTTTTCTCTTTAACATTTTGTGTGCCAGTGCCCTTTAAATTTACCAGCCCTTGGGGCCGGCCATTTTCTGTGCCACCACATGAATGGTATAAGCATTCAATAAAACACACACAGCTCCTGAACTACTGGATATATTTTAATGAAATTTTAAATGCATAGAGATTATATACCAGAGTAATCAATTGGAGTGTGGTATTGTTCAAAACATATCCCTCTATGGAGTGTAACACAGCAAAATCCACAAATAAAGCAGGTTTCACTTCTCTTTTTCTTGGTTGCACATACTCTACTTGGTCTCTGAGGAATTTTCTTGCTCCCAGAACTATTTTCTCTACTTTATGCTTTTTCATGTCCATTGAAAGTCTTCCTGGTGGGTCCATCTTAGGTGCACGCCTTGTAGGAGAAATATGAATGTTTTTCTCTCGTGTGTCTGAGATGGGCTCTTCTGGGCTTGTGTCTGGCAATGAGATGGACTCGTGTATCTGAGATGGGCTCACCCAGTTTCTGGCTACTTCATTCAGGAATTTTTTATACATAATTTGTTTTCCACTGAGCTCTACATACATCCTAAAAGAATTGAATAGGGTACAGTGCAACAAATACAGTACTGTCTTTGACCACTTCGTGGTCTTTCTCATTATTGTGCAATATGACAGATACTGGTCTGCACGGTCTACTCCCTTAATTTACTTGTTGTATTCCAAGATGGACTCCGGCTTCCTTATTCTCTCTCCAGTTTTTCTGTCCCTCTTCTCAGATTCTAGGAGCCATGAAGAATGAATGGTAGAGATCATGCAAACCTCCCACCTGTCTTTCCAAATTTGCACGAGAACATCTTTTTTTCTTCGGAATGCTGACTGGCCTTTCTGTAGTTTCACGGATTTCAGACATTCAGGAAGACCTCTGTTTACCCTTACTGTGCCACAGATTCTTGTTCTGTTTTGGAGAAGTTTTTCAGTAATTCTTACACTCTTATAATAGTTATCCATATAAACATGGTACCACAAACCTGTATTTGGCCCTAAAACTAACAGAATTGTATCTTCCAACTTATTACCCTCACCAGTATAAATTTGCAAGTTGCAAATATATACAGTGATCGCTTCACATACCATACGCACTAATATTCCATATTTGGTCAGCTTGGCAGGGTTGTATGTATGAAAAGATAGTCTCCCTAGCCATGGTATCATGCCCTCGTCAAGTGACAATTCCTTCCTAGGTTTGTAGACACTTGCAAATTTCTTTAGAAGGTTGTTCAAAACTGGTAAAACCTTGAATATCCTCCCTGAATTTTCTGAGACATCTTCATTCTTTGAAACATGCCATGCCTGCCATATTTGATGGAACCTGTTTCTGCTCATTACCTTTGAAAATATAGGAGTTTCTGTTAGAGGGCCCAGTGTCCAGTAATCACTTCTTCTGTCTTTGTGCACCTGCCCCATAAGGATAACCAAACCTAAAAATTTTTTCATTTCTCCAATGGTTATATTGTGCCACTTCAAACTTTTAGGTGATTCTTTGTATTTATGGGCATTTTGCTCATGATAACGATTTGATTCCTCCACCATCATCAAAAAGAGGTGATCCCCAATAAACAAACTAACTACGTCACTCACATTTTTTGGCTCATGTGGAGTGATTTTCACACCTTGTGTGCCAGCAAATGTTTCTAAAGCAGGAATAATGGCGTTGTCCAACCAAAATAAAACATCGCCACTCGTTGTGTTAGTCACACCATTACTGTCATCAACTTCAGAATTGCTGGAATACTGCAAAGGTAGAGCACGAACAGTTTTCTTGGTAATTATTATATCTTCATCACTGTCACTTGGCATTTCATTATCGTTTTCCTCAGAACTTCCATCAGTTCTTTCACAACTTGGGACGTCAGACAAATTATCGGCAAAAACTTCGCTTAAAATTTCATTTTTGTGACACGCCCCCAAAACATGGCGGCGAACAGACGCTAGGATCAGTCTCTCCTACAAAATATTGATTTATGGAGAAAAATATCCTTAACTTTGAGAGCTGTCTTGAAGAGAACCGGATACCCTACGCAATACAATCAACCCCGGGGGTGCTTTGGACTTAAAAATAAACTGAAGAGTCGGAGTAAAGAGAAGAGAGGGGACATCTAATCCCACACAAAGGAGGAGCAGAAAGGAGAGATGGGCGGACCAGCTTTCCCTGAGAGCCACTGAATATAAGGTTAGAAACTGTGGTGAGGTCGGAGGGCTCCAGCCAGCCAACTGGGAGCGCGACCCCCACTCCCCCACCCCACGACCCCCTTCTCTTCCCTGCGTGGCAGCCCTGAGGAGCAGGAAAGCGGGAGGGTCACTGTGTCCCATCCCCCACCTGGGGCTAGGTAACATCTCAAAGGGGAGAAAGTCCAAGCAAGAAACATCCCCCACTGGTTGCTAGGTGATAGATTAGCCAGAAAAACCCGTTGGGCTGGAAAACCTCCCGCGGAGACCAACCCTTTCTGGGCTTTAGAATGCAAATGAATAGGAGGGGAAGGATGGAATTTAAGGACTATTGACTGACAATCCCCAAAACCCCTCCCATACCTGTTGAAAAAAAAATCTCCAGGATGGAATTTAAGGACTATTGACTGACAATCACCAAAACCCCTCCCATACCTGTTGCTGGAAAAAAAAAAAAAAGAAATCTCCTGCTGAAAAACTCTCTGGCCACACCCTCCCCCGCAAAGTGTCAGCATCTTGGCACACGGAGGGCAGCAAAAAACAAACAAACAAACAAACAAACAAACAAAAAAAGACCACAGACAGCAAGTGGTGAACACGGCCCAGCACTCGCCACCCCCTCCAACTTCTAGGCAGCTGCACACATTGCACCCTAGAAACTAGGTGAGGTGAAATGCTGATCATCAGCCACCCACAACCTCCACTCCTGCACCCCTTCGTGGAGTAGCAGGCCCCAAGCAGCAGAAAACAAACGAAGACCAGGAGCTCCCAACCCCCCCACCCAACAGACATAACCCCAGGGGCAGGAATAGCCCCAGGCAAACATCGGAGGAAAGCGGGGGAGAGGGGAGAAAGAATAGAAAGACTCCAAGCAAGGACTAATGACAGCAGCAACAACAAGACAACAACATATGTCACTGGAAAGGAGGGGCTGAACCCCAGCAGGGGACCCAACCAGAAACCCCAGAACCTAAGAGCAAAAGGACCACAGAAATCCAAATTCGCATCTCCCCAATACGTTAATTTCTTTATTATTATTTTTTATTTTTTTACTAGTTTATTATTATTATCCCTTTTATTCTCTTTACTATTATTTTATTTTTTACTATTCTGTTATTATTATCCCCCCCTTTTTTTTAACTTTTAACTTACCTTTTTCTCTTGGTCCTTCATTCCTACTTTTCTTCATCTCCATTCCCCTTTTCTTTCCTCTCCCTGTTTTTTCTTTTTTCTTTTTTTTTTTCCTCTTTTCCCCTTCCTCTCTTTTCTCTTTTCTTTCTCTTTTACTACAAACCACCCCTTCATCTTCCCTAATTAAACTCGGAACCAGAAACACACTGGAGACACGCCACGAGAAACACAAAAATTCAACAAAGAAAAATAAGAAAATCCAGAAGCTATCTAGTCACAGCCAAGGCAACTCGGACACTAGGGAATCACAAACACTCCTGAGCAAGTAAAACCAGAAATCATGCCCGCCAGCACCAGTGGAAAACTACGAACAGAGCAAAGCAGAAAACCAACAATGGGAAAGAAAAAAGTCACAAGTGATCCTCCAAAAAATACACCATAAAAAGAAAATCCCTCTCCAGAACACATTAATATGGACGTAGAAGATTACATCCACCTAACAGATAAAGACTTCAAAATAGCCATTACAAAAAAAATTGATAGAATTAAATGAAAAGAACAAAGAACTGAGGTATATAAACAAAGAACTGAGGAACGAGAATGAATCCATAAAGATGAGATTGAAGGAACTCGATGATTTAAAAGAACTGAAGAACGAAAACGAATCCATAAAGAAGAAATTGAAGGAAATGGAAGATTTAAAAACACTAGTAGAGGAGCTAAAGAAATCCAGAGAAAGCCAAAAAAGTGAATTAAAAGATATGCAGGGAAGAATAAGCACTCTGGAAGATAATGATACTAACAGAATCAAGGCAGAAAAGGAAAGAGAAAAACAAAGGAAAAAGAATGAGGAAAAGC
>PVIJ01019383.1:0-23705 GCA_004024925.1 Scalopus aquaticus
GGTGCATGTATCCTTTCGGATTAGTGTTTTTGTATCCTTTGGGTAAATTCCCAAAAGTGGGATTGCTGGGTCGTATGGAAGCTCCATGTTTAGCAGTCTGAGGAATCGCCATACAGCTTTCCATAGTGGTTGGACCAGTTCACATTCCCACCAGCAGTGTAGAAGAGTTCCTTTTTCTCCACATCCTTTCCAGCATTTGCTGTTGCCTGTATTTTTAATGTGTGCCATCCTCACAATTAGTATGGGATTTTTGACAAAAGGCTCAAAAGAAATTCTAAGAACCGAGTAATACTGCTTTCACAAAATTCCTTCCATTCCCATCTACTTTTTTTTTTTAAGATTTATTTACTTATGCATACAAGAACTGGGGTGTAGGCCAAAGCCATGGGGTGGTGAGAGGATTCACCAGAGACAGAGTAGGGAGCAGAACAGGCAGAATGACTGAAATACACTGCTGAGGGGAGCAGCAGGCAAGGCAGGAGAGGTCTGCTGCGCCATGTGGGAAGCTCCCTGGGTGGGGATTGAACTCGTGCTGCAGTGACTGCAGACAGCTTCATAGTGCTGAGACAACCCGTTGCACCACCAGGGAGGCCCCCTATCTACTTCTTTATGAGAAAAGGCATTTTCAGCACTTAGATGTATAATACTGAAAAAATAAGAACAGAATTCTCCATACTGGAAAACAGTATGGAGATTTAATTCCAAAAATTAAGAAATAGATCTACCAACCTACTCAGCAACTCCATTTGTGAATATATATCTGGAGCATGTGACGCTAATTGTCTTTTTTTTTAAAGATTTATTTATTTATGCATACAAGCTGGGGTGTAGGCCAGAGGTGGGGGGCGGTGAGAGGATTCACCAGAGACAGAGTGGGGAGCAGAACAGGCAGACTGACTGAAATACCCTGCTGAGGGAAGCAGCAGGCTAGACAAGAGAGGTCTGCTGCATCGTGTGGGAAGCCCCCTGGCATGGGATGGGACTTGTGCTGCAGTGGCTCTGGATAGTTTCATAGCGCTGTGCTTAACCCATTGCACCATGAGAGAGGCCCCTGACTTCATTGTCTTAAAGCGACAGCTACACTCCCATGTTCCTTGCAGCATTATTCACAAATTCATAGTAACTGAGATGTGGAAATAACCTAAGTGTCCATTAAAGAATGAATGAATAAAGACCATATAAATATACATATACAGTGGAATATTATTCAGCAATCAAAAGAAGAAAATCCTGCCACTTGTGACAACATGGTTGAACCTGGGTTATACTAAGTGAAATAAGCCACCGTATGATCTCATACACATGCAGAATCAAATTACTGAACTCAGAGGCAGAGAGTAGAAGGGTAGTTGACAGGAGCTGGGAGGCGAGAGAAATGGGGTGATGTTGGTCAAAGAGTACAAACCTCCATTTTATAAGGTGACTAAATTCTGGGCTTCTAATGTACAGCATGGAGAATACAGCTCAATACAATTAATAAGACTATATCAAAATTTCAGTGTTCTCTCTCTCACACTCACAAAAAATAACTGTATTACACTGTAATCTTGTCAGTTAGCTTGATTGTGGTAATTATTTCACAATATATATCAAATTACTCCTCAAGAATGTTGAGAGGGGGAAAAGAACAGAATTTCTACTGGATGTTGTCATTTGAGCACTAAGTCATGTTCATGATTTAATTTTTAGAAAACTATACGTATCTCATTAAGAAATGCATTTCTAATCAAAGTTTTATTCTATTTGCTATTGTCTTTTGGCATGTATCTTTGTCTTGCCCCAATCAATTGTTTACAAATAATCATTTGTAATATAACTCAATTCAGAACATTTTTAATAAAGTCCTTTGTTTACCAAAAAATTTAACTTTAAAGAAATTTCAGTTTAGAGACATCATTTTGTTGCAGTATGATGGGGTAATGAATAACAAACTTTACAGCATAAAAATATATTATACTAGAATACAATTTCATGGGGAAAGGGAAAGGAAATCGTGGCCTAGAAAGGAAAAGAGTAGGGTGAAATTTTTTTACTTAAAAAAGAGCTTATTTTTTGAGTTTTAAAGTCGCAGTGAGATATAATTCACACATCACACAGTCTCCCCATGTAAAGTGCACAGACCAGCAGTTACAGCAGTCACAGTCTTTTCCCAGAGTTTGTAGCCATCCCCAGAACCAATCACATCATTTTATCAGCCCAAGCAAGAACCCTCTTTCACTGTCCTCCATTCTTCCTCAGAATTGGCTGTCTTCAGCTACTTTCTGTATTTGCAGTTTTACCTAGCCTGACTTTTCATGTTAATGGAGTCCTATAAGAGGAGTCCAGAATAACTGTTTTCTTTCACTTAGGATACTGTGTGCCAGGTTAGCTACCCTGTAGCATGTGTCAGACTGATCCCTTTCCATCACGCTCAGCGAAATAAGCCAAAAGGAAAAAGAAAAATATCGAATGGTCTCACTTATAACAGAAACATAGGGGAACCAAATACAAGAGCGTCAACCAGCGAGGGTGGGAGAGAGGGGAGCACAGGGGACTGTGGTGACAGTTCATGGGTGAATTGCTGGGGGAAACCTATGGGGAATATACAGTAATGTAAAAGACACAAATAAAAATAGCAAAAATAAAAATAAAAATGGTATATTTCAAGTAATTCCAAATAAATCAGTAATTTTAATGAAAAAAAAAAAAACTGATCCCTTTCCCTGGCTGAAGAATATTCTGTTCTATGGATACACTGCCTCTTGCTAATCCAGCCATCAGTGATGGACCTTGTTTGAAGTTCTTTACTACTGTAAATGATGCTGCTGTAAAGATTCACATACAAGTCTTTGTAAGGATATATTTTCATTTTTCATGGGTAGACAGAGGAGGATTGCTGGGTCATATGGTGAATATATGTTTAACTTTTTAACAATATTTATTTATATTTATTTATTTATTTTTAAAAGATTTATTTTTATTATGCATACAAGAACTGGGGTGTAGGCCAGCAGTGGGGGGTGAGAGGATTCACCAGAGAGAGAGTGGGGAGCAGAACAGGAGGCTCTACTGAAATACACTGCTGAGGGGAGCAGTGAGCAAAACAGGAGAAGTCAGCTGCACCATGTGGGTTAGCTCCCTGGCTGGGGATCAAACTCCTGCCACAATTGCTGATGATAGCTTGATAGTGCTGAGACTTTAACCCCTGCACCACCAGGGAGGCCTTATGTTTAACTTTTTAAGAATCTATTAAACTGATTTACAATGTAGCTGCACCATTTTACACTCCCAAAGCAATATACAAGGGTTTCGATTTCTATATATCCTCCACAACACATTATCTGTTTTTTTGTTCCTTTTTTTTTTTTTTAATTCTAACCATCCCAATAGATGTGAAGAGGTATTTCACTGTGGTTTTGATTTGCATTTCCCTAATGGCTAATGATCTCTCCATGTGCTTGCTGGCCATTTCCATATCTTCTTTGGAGAAATGTTTATTCAAAATCCTTTGTCCATTTAAAAACTGGGTTATTTATCCTTTTATTGTTGAACTGTGAGAGTTTTTAAAATATATTCTGACATACGTCTCACGTTTTGGGTGTTGTCTTTCTTCCCACTTTGCGTATTGTGCTTGTGACTTTGCTGTGCCCATTTGCTAGTTCTAACAGCTTATTCTGGAGTCCTCAGGATTTTCTAGATGTAAGATCATGTCTTCTACAAATAGTTTTATTTCTTCCCGGTTGAAAACTGGGAATCCTTTGATCTCATTCTATTACCTAATTTCCTCAATGGAAGCTCCACTAGAGAACAGAAGTGGTAAGAGTGGACATCTTTGTCTACTTTATCTGAGGAGGAAAGAATTGCCATTGAGTATGTTTGCTGCACATTTGCAGATGGCCTTTATCCACTGAGGAAGCATCCTTCTAGTCCTCATTTACTGTGTGTTTTTATCATGAAGGGGTGCTGGAGTTTGTCAAATACTTTTTCTGCAAATATTGAGATTGTCTTGTGGGATTTTCCCCCAATTTTAAAATTGAGATATAATTCACGTAACACAAAATTCACTCTTTTAAAGTATACAATTCAGTGGTTTTAGTATTTTTACAAAGTTATGCAGCTATCATCACTCTCTAATTCCAAAAAATTTAACATCCCCCAAGAACTCTCATACCATTAACAGTTACTCCACATTCTTCCCTTCCCTAAGGCCTTGGCAAACATTATTCTACTATTCATCTCTATGGATTAGTCTGCTCTGGATAGTTCAAATATATTGTTTTTTGTGTCTGGTGTGTTTTGCTTAACAGTGTTTTCCAGGTTCTTCCATTTTGTAGCAGTATCAGTACTTCATCCCTTTTTTATAGCTGAATAATATTCTGCTGTTTAGAAACAGCACGTATTGTTTATCCATTCATTAGTTGATACACTAACTGGGTTGTTTCCTCTCGTTCTTTGGCTATTATGAATGATTTTATGCACATTTGTGTACTAGGTTTTTTGTGAACTGTGTTTTCAATTCTCTTGGATATATACCTTGGAAATGTAGGTTATATACATGAGAATAGAATCATTGGCTCATATAGTAACTGTATGTTTAACTTTTTGAGGAACTGCCAAATTGTTTTGCAAAGTGGCCACATTTTATATTCCTACTAGCAATGTAGGATATGCCACATTCTCTAGAGCCTCATCAAATCATGTGGATTTTATCCTATGTTCTATTGATAAGGTAACATTTATTCATTTTCTTTTTTTTTATAGGAAGATCTATGTCCTGGAATTATTTTGCAAATTTATTTTTTGCGTAGAAGAACTGGGGTGTAGGCCAGAGGTGTGGGGTGTGAGCGGATTCTACCAGAGACATAGTGGGGAGCAGAACAGGCAGATTGACTGAAGTACACTGCTGAGGGGAGCAGCAGGCAAGACAGGAGAGGTCTGCCGCACCATATGTGGGTCAGCTACCTTGCTGGGGTTGGAACTTGGGCTGTAGTGGTGATAGTGCTGAGACTTAAACTCTAGGCCACCAGGGAGGCCCACATTTATTCATTTTCTAACGTTAAAGCAATTTTGCATTCCTGAGATATAAATCACACCTTGTCATAGTAGCTAATCTTTTTTATAGTTCAATTTACTGATACTTTTTGAGGATTTTTGTGTCCATGTTCTTAGACATAGATACGTATTTTCGAAAGGATGATTGTAGGTATTAGATTGATGTGGCATTTAGATTCCACTGAATACATTTAAAAGAGTAATATAGCAATTTTACTTCCAGATGTCAATATCTACAAAAGACCAGAAATTACATCCTTTGCAAGTATTCAAACCTATGATGAAAATTTCAGATGTCACTTTACAAACATGTGAAAGGGCATGCAGCTTGTCACAAATTATTTTAGAAGGCACCTTTCAAATGCCAGAGAAATGGCATCAAGATTACTGTTGTAGCCACTCTGAGCAGCCAAGGAAGGTTCTAAGCAGCAGAGCAACATGTTCTTTAGGGTTTTACAAACCACTGTTTGGGACAAGGGTGGAAGCAGGAGACCAATCAGAAGCCTTTGCAGTGAGTTTGGCTGTGTGATGGCCAGAGTGCTGACGGTGGAAGTGGTAAAGAGTGACTAAATTTTCAATATATTTGGGAGGAGAGCCAACAGGATTTGCTGCCTGACCTGATGTGCCATGGGGAAATGACAGATAGATACATAGACAAGTAGATGGAGAAAGAGAGACAGAGAAGAATCAAAGAAGACTCCAGCTAAGGGATAGGACTTATTGACTCATCAACTTATCTATAAACCCATCTCTGAAATGGTTCTGGAGATAGCCCTTGGCCCAAAGAGCTGTTGTGGGGTTTAAAGGAGATATTCTACCCTTCAACTGCAAAAGGTGGAGGCCAGGCCTCTTAGTCAAATATAAACTTTAGTTCTTTTATTAAGATATCCCACTTCGAAGCTGGTCATCACCTGGTGATGATATGAATGATAGTTAAGGGTCTTCGGGTCTTCGCTGTTTCTTTCTTTTTTTTTTTTTTAAGATTTATTTATTTATGCATATAAGTTGGGGTATAGGCCAGAGGTGTGGAGTGGTGAGCGATTCACCAGAGACAGAGTGGGGAGCAGAACAGGCGGATTTACTGAAATACACTGCTGAGGGCGAGGCAGGAGAGATCTGCTGTGGCATGCGGGAATCTCCCCAGCTGGGTGTCAACAGCAGTGGCTCTGGATAGCTTCACAGTGCTGTGCTTAACCCGTTGTGCCACCACGGAGGCCCGATCTTTGCGGTTTCATCTTTTATTTTTACACTAAAATCTACCCTTCCAGAAGGCAGGTTGTGATTTTTGCATTCTCAGCTCATATTCCACTAGCTGGAACATGTGTTTCTTAAATACTTGTTGACTTTCTTTGCCAAATCCCATTGATATGATGTTTCTATAAGTCTGTTCCCTTTGGTCTCCCCATAAGCTCAGCCTGACTAGGAGGTTCTATTTTCCTCTCCTTCTTTCTGGTCCCCGTGATCCACACATATAAAGGTCAACGACAAGCTAATAGCATGCACCCTTTCAAAGGCAGCTTCAACATTCATTTGGGCAGAGTTGAAAATGAAAAGTGGAGAAGGAAAGCCCCAGGAGGTAGTCTTTAGTCTTCTCTTTGTTGTCCCAAATTCTTGCTGGAAATTTGCACACCCCATCAGGCAAACAAAAGTCCTGCAGTTAACAGAACCGTCTCCTTTGAAGGTAAGTTAGCAAAGCTCACACTAGCATAACACTTTACAAAGTCCTATTCATCAACTCACTCCTCACCTCCCAGGACCTAGCCCAGGAGAGCCAGTCATGCAGCAGACGTTCAGTAGCCCTTCTCTAAGCACTGCTGGTACCAAAGGGATATGTGATGAGTAAGACTAGGACATGGAAAAACAGTTTGAGGGATTCAGCTGAGGCTATGACAGTAATTGCAAGAATTGGGTGAACTCATTTTTACTTTTCACAGTTGTTAACTATGTCTATGAATGCCTACTTTGGTGGCATTCAGACTCTTTGCTGGAATGCTTGATAAGGTGTATCCTTTCCATAGTGATCAGAAAGCAAGGTGCTCACACACAGCTGAAATAAAAGATCATGAAACAATACTTATTCTTTTTTTTTTAAAGATTTATTTATTGTTTTTATTTATACATACAAGCTGGGGTACAGGCCAGAGGCATGGGGCGGCGAGAGGGTTCACCAGAGCCAGAGCCGGGAGCAGAACAGGCAGATCAGAAATACACTGCTGAGGGGAGCAGCGGGCGAGGCAGGAGAGGTCTGCTGCGCCATGTGGGATTCTCCCCGGCCGGGCGTCGAACTTGCGTCGCTGCTGCCGACAGCTCCACAGCGCAGCGCTTAACCGCTGCGCCACCAAGGAGGCCCCCAATACTTCTTCTTATTTCCAGTGATACTGAGATTTCAATTTTTATTTTTATTCATAAAAAAATGTCATGACTTGGGGCCTCCCCAGTGGCGCAAGGGGTTAAGTCTCAGCACTATGAAGCTATCACAATCACTGCAGCACAAGTTTAATCCCCAGCCAGGGAGCTTCCCACATGGCGCAGCAGACCTCTCCTGTCTCACCCACTGCTCCCCTCAGAAGTGTATTTCGGTCAGTCTGCCTGTTCTGTTCCCCACTCTGTCTCTGGTGAATCCTCTCACCACCCCCTGGCCTAGACTCCAGCTTGTGTATGCATAAATAAATAAACAAGTCATGACTCATTCATTGGATTTCAGAACCTCTTGGGGTTCCAACCTACAGTTTTAAAAATATGAGCTAAATGAGATAACATCTATAAGGGGTTTGATCCAGAGGAAGGCTCCCTAGAAAGCTAAGTTTCCCTGGAAACTCTGAAAAGTGCTAAGGTAAAGGTACCAACAAGATTAAGTAATGACAGCAGGGGGTGTCAGTTAGTTTAACTGGTAAGTGAGAAGGAAGAAAACTGATGGATAAATAAAATACACAAAATACCAATAGCGGAAATTTTCCAATGCTGCTTAGAACTTTCTTAGTTTTCTTCTTTCTCATTCATCCATCCTGGGGTCTCAATTCAAATACCCCCTCCCTTGCCCTAGCACCCCCTTATGTTTAGCTCGAGCTCCTTCCTGTAACCCTTCCTTTGTCTCACAACATCCTATTAATCCATCGATGTTTATCTGTTATCGAGGTTTATCGCCTGCTGTAACCTTAAGCTTTAAGTGCAGGAATCTGGTTATTTTACTCATAACCTTATTCCAGTAAATAGCACATGAGCAATGTATAGCTCTTGAATGAATGAAGGACCACAGGAAATGAACAAGAATCCGTTTTAATCAAACATAGATATAGTCAATGCCTCGCAGATACTTTTTTTTTTTTTTTAACGTTCAAGGTACTGGGGCTCATACTTTGTTCGCCTTCTTTAGGGCTTACAAAAATTGGGTATCGTGAGAATAAAAGTAATCAAGGAAGGAAATGCTTACTTTGAGGGTTTGGGTATCTAGGAAAGAGATAACTCTTACTTTAAAGAAATTCA
Source organism: Scalopus aquaticus (assembly GCA_004024925.1). Lineage (NCBI taxonomy): Eukaryota > Metazoa > Chordata > Mammalia > Eulipotyphla > Talpidae > Scalopus > Scalopus aquaticus. Next base: position 8,515 of record PVIJ01019383.1, read on the forward strand.
TTGTTTTGAGTTCTAGTTAATCAGCACCTACCTTATTTCCTCTTGAGTTTGAGAGGCAGGGCCAACTCGTTGGTTTCTGAATCCCTCGTTAGTTATCTGTACTTTGCCCAGAAGATAACCGGCGCTCAATAAATATTTGAGGAATGAAAAACAAACAGGAAACTAGGCACAGGATGAACGAACTGCTTCAGACAGGTTGCAGTTCCTCCCCGGGGCAGGAGGCGGCGCCAGCGCCACACCAGTCCAGCCACCGGCAGGTCTTGGTCCCTTCGGCGGATCGTCCAACGCTAGGCCCCGGGGCCAGTGAGAAAATAAGCCAATAGAAACCAGTCTTAGTTATAGAGTTGGCCACAGGTGCCCAATGAGGGTAATGAGTCTAGGCAAGGGGCGGTGCGACGAGGAGGGGCAGAGGGGAGCGGTTAGAGGTGGGAGTTGGCGCTGCGGGCCGGGCAGGGGCCGCGGAGCTGCGATGCGGACGGGCCCGCGGCGGTGACCGGAGCTGCCGCCCGACATGAACTCGCTGGAGCAGGCGGAAGGTAGGGTGGGCCTCCTGGGGCGTCCCGGCGCGTCCCGGGCTCCTCCCGGAAGCCGGAGGGACCGGAATCGCGGGGACCCCGCCCCTGGGAGAGGAGGCCGCGGAGCGTGCACTGACCGGCCGGGAGCCCGCGGGGACGGGTCCGGGGGCCAAAGCGCAGCGGGACCTGGCTGGGCGCTGGTTCCGGCGCGCGTGGCCTCGGGTTAGCGCCCCTACTTCCCAGACGAGACCGAAGCTGCTTTCATTTTTTATTCATTAGCAAACATTTTTCATTTCGTGCGTTGTGCTACTGCAGATCGCTTTATCTTTACTTTATTCTGTTAACCTCACGAGCTGTGGCCCTAGTTTCTGGGATTTGGTGACTGCCGGGGTAAGGGGGCACCTCTTTATCTCCTTTTTAAAGTTGAAAAACGCGACTGTGAAAATAATACCCCACCTTGCTCGTTTGATCGTCCCCAGGGCCACCAAATCACCTGTAACACCTCGAGAGGGGGGAAGAGGGCGTGTCCGCGCCCACCGGGTGTCAGACTGACTGAAGCTTAGCGAGTAGTTACATATCAGGAGTAGAAATCGGAATTGGGTAACTGCATTCGTATCGACCTCAAAGACTGATGTTCGCTCATAACTTCCTGTTAATGGAAAATCATCGGTTCCAGTAGAATAAAAACTCGAACTGATTGTGATCCTTGTATTTGCAGTCTCCAAAATGCAAGCTTTTGGCGCTGCCGGTTTTCCACGTACCTTTTTAGGAAACTTCTAAAAGTGTACCAGCTAGTTTCCTGATACGTGAAATCAGAATTAAAGAAATCCAATGTTTCTGTCAAGTGTCGAAGCTGTCTTAGTAAACTAAGTAAACAGTGCAGGGATACTTGTAAGTTGGTGTGTAAGACCAGTAAGTCCATATCTAAAATTTCTATTATCAATAGACTTGAACTAGTGAGAAAGACTAATTAGAAAATTGAAATTTTTTTACCTAGATCTCAAGGCTTTCGAGAGGAGACTTACTGAATATATTCATTGTTTGCAACCTGCCACTGGCCGTTGGAGAAGTAAGTTCCTGAAATATTTTTTAAGGGAAAGTAAACTATTGATGCTTTTATACCTGCATTGCAATGTTAGGCTATTATGTATAAGTTTTGGTTAACAAATGCTTGCTTTACCTAAACCATAAGATTTCCTTTTGTTTCGAAAGCCATTTTAAATTATTTAACATTGATGTTAAATAAGAAAAATTTAAAAGAACAATCTAGTATGGTTAATTTAGGGTTTTTTGGCTTGATTATTTTTTGTTAAATATTACAACTTCGGGGAAAAGCACACATAATAAAAATTTCAATAGCCTGTTTAGCTTTCTTCCAATTTGCCTACAAACTATTGAAATAAAGTTTTACTAAGGAAAATAATGTTTAATGTATACTTGCAAATGTTACGAAATTACTCTTAGTTAATTTAATTTTATTTTTTTGTTAATTTTTTTTTAAGATTTGTTTTATTTATGCATGCAAGAACTGGGTTATAGGCCAGAGGGGTGAGGGTGAGCGGATTCACCAGAGACAAAGTAGGGAGAAGAACAGGCAGATCTACTGAAATACACTGCTGAGGGGAGCAGCGGCTGAGCCAGGGGAGGTCTGCACCATGTGTGTTAGGTCCCTGCCTGGGGATGGAACTAGTACTGTAGTGGCTGGGATAGCTTAATAGTGCTGAGACTTAACCCCTTGCGCCACCAGGGAGGCCCAGAGAATCTTTATGACGTATATGATGCTGTCCTTTTGTATAGAATGTAATGCTATGGATTTTTCTCTACTTCATGGTCTCAGCACTTAGATATGAATGACATTAGCTTGGTTAATGTAGCCGTCAAAGCATGTATTTAAGAGCCTCTCATGGGTTTGTTTTGGCTTTATTTTAAAAAAATACTACTATAGTATGTTTCTTTAATACTAGCATATTTTGTATTAGAAATATAAAATTAGAAGAAATGGTGTGAGTTTGTCTTTGAGGTCAGAACACACCTTGAAATTTTTTTCTGTTATCAAATACCTAAAATAAGATTTTTCTGTGATCTGCCTCTTCTAAAAGTATGTTACCAGGAATGATAACTAATTGAACCTTTACTGTATTCCTGTTGCTTTTTGAATCTTTATACTACATTTAAAGAATGTCCACATCCCGGGCCTCCCTGGTGGCCTAGGGGTTAAATCTCAGCGCTGTCGCTGCTAAGGTCTGAGTTCAATCCCCAGCCAGGGAGCTAACCCACTTGTGGCACTGCTGACCTCTCTTGTCTTGCCCACCACACTGCGTAGCAGGATATTTCAGTAAAGCCACCTGTTCTGCTCCCCACTCTATCTCTGGTGAAACCTCTCTCATACGCACACCCCTCCCACCTCTGGCCTACCCCCTAGTTCCATGCAAAAGAAAAAAAGGCATTTCCACATCCCAACTCAAAGGACAAGTAGCTGTCCTGATCTATTAACAGAATCTTGGTTCCCATTTTTTTATTTTCAGGAGTATCATTTGTTCTTAAGTTTTAGTTAGAGATATTTAGAGTTTCTAAAGTAATTATAGCTTAGTGGGTAGAAAGAAACCTTTTCTAAGTTCTACCATCAGTAATTTTTTTTTTGAGATTTATTTATTTATACATACAAGCTGGGGTACAGGCCAGAGGCGTGGGGCGGCGAGAGGGTCCGCCAGAGACAGAGCGGGGAGCAGAACAGGCAGATCAGAAATACACTGCTGAGGGGAGCAGCGGGCGAGGCAGGAGAGGTCTGCCGCACCATGTGGGATTCTCCCCGGCTGCACGTTGAACTCGCTTCGCCAGCGCTGCAGACAGCTCCACGACGCAGCGCAGTGCTCAACCGCTGTGCCACCAGGGAGGCCCTCTACCATCAGTAATTTTTACTTTAACCTTCCTTAAAGTCCCTTGAAGAAAATTAATACTTAGCATTGTACTCCACACTTCTGACACTGACCTTTGTTTAATTCAATAGCAGGCAGTTGTCTGCAAGGTAAAATCCTCTAGTCAGAATTCTCTCTGCATTCATAAAGAAGTCTTTGTTTTGTTTACTTTAGAAAGTGATGAAAGCAAATTTTTAATTTATAAGATTTGCAAAATAAGCACAAAGTATATTGAAAGTTACATAACATAGAATCTTATTAGTCTTACCTTCCTGATTCATTACTCTCCATAAATTCTTAAAGTAATAAAGATGAGGGGACAGTATTATTATTCTCAGTTACTAAGGGTTACATTATTTAAGAGAATTCCTCAAAGTCGTGGAAAATCTAACTCCTGAGTCAAGTATGTTTTTCACTTAATAAAGTGCTACATTCTTTAGCTGGTATTTATGAGAAATTGGCAATAATAGTACCAAATATTAAGAGCTTATTTCCTTGCTAATTTCATGTTTATCTTTCATCAGTGCTTCTTATAGTGGTATCTGTCTGTACAGCTACTGGTGCCTGGAACTGGTTGATAGATCCCGAAACACAAAAGGTAGAAATTTTGATTTAATATCTTTTATGGATTAAATTAGATAGTGGATATAGTATAGTAGTGTTTTGTTCATTGATTGATTTTTTGAGTCAAATGAGTTAGAATTGGTTTCTGAGTTACCTAATCAGAAAGTCACAGTCATTTCCTTGGTTTTCATTGTTTGTGAAGAAAACATATGTATAAATCCTTAAGTTAGCAAAGTTTTTCTTTTTCAGCACATATCTCAAGAAATATCCTGCCTGAAGTTTAATATAGGAAATACTTGAGAGATCTCCCATTGGGCACTGTCCAAGAAAATCCCCATACGAAATGCAATAACAGATTTCATAAGGTTATTTCTTGAAGCATCCTTTGATGAAATCCAATAGGTTGCTTCTCAATTTTCTGTCTCGTTCTATTAACTTGTGCCTTAATGTCAAATTCAGACCTGTATTGGAGAAGCAGGAGTCTTCAGTTTTTTCACTGATGTTTTTCCTCCAGAGCAGCTTTATTTAGGTAGTAATTGATGTTCTAATTTTCACACGATTGTAAAAATAAAACCACTCCCCACTTTTAAATTGTAGTTAGGTAGATTATTTCCAGTAGTTTACAACCTCTCAAGTTTTACAGCACAAAACCAAAAACAAAAAAAACCTAGTGGCAGCTGAAACAGCCTGGGGTTTATTTAGCACATAGTCTCCCTAATTTTATCCACTGGGGTAGAGACATAAAAGGATAGGAAGCAGAGGAGGTTGGTGGTGGAATTTTATGTTAATAGAGGGAGATTTATGGCAGATAAGAAACTCCGCCTGTGTGTTCATTTATAAAAATCTGATCTTAAGGCGGGAAAGAGTGAAGGAGGCTGGTGAGGAGATTGAAAAAGGCCTGTCTTGGGAAATGAATCTGACTTCTAATTGGAAAAAAATATAAGCCGATTTCAGCTAGTTGAGATCTTAATAAAACACAGAATTAAATGTAATTTGAAATAGGCCCAAAACTCTGTAGTTAATATAATTTTCTAAATTAGGTGAGATTATAACTATTAGCCTAAGGGTTGACTCTTTACCTTTCATTATTTAATAACCTCAAATCTGACTAGAGTTTTAAATAGCAATTGTGTCTGTGGCAGAAGCTGCAAATGCAAAAGCCAGTAACTGGTTGGATGACCCCCTAGGAGAAAAGGGACGTGGCATACTGGGAAGTACATGAATACCCTGTACTAAGGGCAGAACCGGTATTTGGATTTGTAGCCGGTTGTTGCTGTGGAGGAAAGAAGGCTGATAGAGATAGATCTAATTAAAATTAAGACTTAAAACACTGTATGTGTTAACGTTGTCCAGGCCACATAAAGCATAGCTGGCCTGTGGGATTAAGCTGTCCTCGAAGATTTTAAGAAAACATCCGTCTAGAATATTAACCTTCCTTTGAGATCTGTCTCATCCTTTTGGGAGCTTCTTCTCTCCAGATGTTTTCTGCCTCTCATTTCCTTGCTTGACAGATTTATTTGACTGGTACTGTGCTGGGTGACCTACCTGGTGCTTTCCGTAAGTTTCGCTCTCTAGTGTAGGACACACATGAGCCTGTGGTTTGAGAGTGGAGTGCAGGTGCCCTTAGCTTGATTCTGTTGCTCCCAGCTAGTTACTAGTCCATTTGATTTCTTTTTCCAAACTCTTAATTATTGTCTTTTCTGTTTCTACGGCCCTGTTTTTTTAATAGTGTGACTTCTGTGCCTGCTCCTGTTTCAGACCTGGACACTTGTGCCTCTCCATAGTCCTAGAATTGTTTGTTGTCCTGTTCTCTGCTGTCATCTAATAAAGCCCAGAGCTGAAATTAGCTCTTTGTTTTTCTTGAACTCTAGCTCTTTATGGATAGCTATTAAACCTTTTCCCTGCTGGAGTGTCCTGTGGCCACCGAAGTTTGAGTAACTTCAAAACCAAATTTATTTTTTACATCTGCAGAGAGAAGGGGTGATGCTAGAGCTGAGTCTTTCAAGGGTTTATAGCAGGTGTCGAGGAGAGACCAGCACGGTCACACGTGTGGGCGAGCCTGGCAGAAGATGTGTGACTGCACCCTGGTTGTGCCTGGCTTTTTGCCCAGCTCTTAAGGAAGCTTTTTAAAAGGGAAAGTAATTAGATTATGTTTCACTTGTGTTTTCATTAAGATCAGAGGCCTTAACTTTAACAATGTTTATTTGTCTTTTATGTTTGCCAAGTGCTGCTCAGATAACAGGAGAACAGTGATGCCCAAGGCAGAGCCCTGCCCTCAGGGAGCTTATAGTCTTGGGCTTTCTAGATTGCTTCTTACTGGGAAGGGTTCAGTACGTATTTCTGGTAGATTGGTTTTTTGAATATAGGGATGAGTTTGTAATGATTCAAGTAATTTGAAATGAAGGAATGTAGCAACATTGAAGATATAAAACATTACATCATTATTTGTACAGCATAGCAGTACAGAAAGCTAGAATTTTTAGAAATCTTCAGGTCTTCATAGTTTAGATTATTAAAATGTTACTCATCTTTAGGTATGGGGGTTTATAGATATCAGTATTCTGAGATTTTTAACATTATCTTATTTCAAACTTCTTTTACAGGTGTCCTTCTTCACATCATTATGGAATCATCCTTTTTTCACCATTAGCTGTATCACTCTAATAGGCTTGTTCTTTGCTGGAATACACAAGAGAGTAGTTGCACCGTCAATGTATCCTTTACCACAGATTGAGTTTTATTTTCTAAACTAAATGAAAGCACCTTCTCAGTGATGTAGATGTTAAAAACTTACTCTTGAAATGATATATTTTCCTTTGACCACATTTATTCAGTATAGCAGCTCGATGTAGAACTGTATTAGCAGAGTATAATATGTCTTGTGATGATGTAAGTATTTTTCTTAGTAGGTAATTATAGATGTTATTCAATCTTTAAGTGTGGGGGTGTATAGATATCAGTATGTTAACATTATAGATGTGTGAAAGGACTGAAATGCAAAACAGTGATTTATGCAAAACAGTGATTAACTGTAAATTGTCTCCTTGTACTTAATAGTGGGGTTACACCTTATACCATTGATTCTAAGACCCCCCTTTTTTTCCACGATTTAACGTCTCTAAAATTGAGGTGCCTCTATCAGTGGTATCTTGTAATTAAAGTGGTAGAGTTAACAGTTTAATCATTCTTAATGGCATAAGATCACATTGCATCTCGTAATCAAAGCCATCTTAGAGTTATTGAGATGCAGTGGTCCTTAATAGACAAAAATGACTCAGTGGGTGTTGATTTTGCAAGCTACTGTTATTCTGGTGGTCTTCTGTATGCTGGATCTGTGGAAAGCCATAGGACAGACTGGCCAGACTGGACTTAGGAATGTACTGTGTTTTTAAAAATAGATCATGTATCAGTATATTATAAGGGTATCTCACAGTTTCGATTGGCAGCTTCTATTTTGATTTGTTCATTTTATTTACAGAAGATTTTTATCTCCAATTTAAAAGACCATTGAATAACTAATACCCAATGTAGGAAATTAGAATAAGAGCAAAAAGAAGTATTAGGGCAGGAAAATAACTGGATCATTGGAAGATTATAAAGGCTGAACACTTTGATTTTTTAAAAAAAATTGTTAGAGAATAAGGATAGTATTTCAACTCAAAAGTTAAGAAATAGACTGTTCAGAAGTATTGAGACATTGACTTTTCATTTGGAAAAAAATTAATTCAGATCTCTGCCTCACGTCAATTTTTTTAAAAAGGTGGATTCCAGATAAAGTCTTTAAATGTTTTTTTAAAAAGACACATTCGGGCCTCCCTGGTGGCACAACAGGTTAAGTCTCAGCCTATGAAGCTATCTGTAGCCACTGCAGCACGAGTTTGATCCCTGGCTAGGGAGCTTCCCACACGGCACAGCAGACCTCTCCTGCCTCGCCTGCTGCTCCCCTCAGCAGTGTATTTCAGTCCATCTGCCTGTTCTGCTCCCCACTCTGTCTCTGGTGAACCCTCTCACCACCCCACACCTCTGGCCTATACCCCAGTTCTTGTATGCATAAATCTTTAAAAATAAATAAATAAATACACATCCCATCTTAAAAGCATTTGAAGAAATAACAGAAGAATAGTATTTAAATTTGGGAATTAAAAAACACCTTAAAACACACGCCAAAAATACTCTAATAGAAGAAATTGGATATATTTAATTGAGCCAACATTTTAAAAATTTTATATAGTAAAAGACAAAAAATTAAGCTGTTATTAGAAGTATTTATAAGGTGTCTGATATAGAGTAAGAATATATTTTTTTCTCTTTATTGCATAATGTTGGTTTATCATACTGTATATGATTTAGGAGAATTGTTCATGCCTCATCACCTGTTACCACCCCACCCCTACCATCCTCACATCCATGGTCCTTTATCATAGACCACTGTGACCCTCCCACCTTTGTTCCTCCCACCATACTCCTCCCCCAGTATCCAGAATATTTAAGGATTATTAAAAATCATTAGAACAAAGACCTATTAATAATAAGAAAAAGAAATTTTATGTTTTAAAGATTTATTATGCATACAAGAGCTGGGGTGTAGGCCAGAGGTGTTGGAGGTGAGATGATTCACCGGAGACAGAGTGGGGAGCAGAACAGGCAAATCGACTGAAGTAAACTGCTGAGGGGAGGAGGGGTCTGCTGTGCCATGTGGGAAGCTCCCTGACAGGGGATTGAACTTGTGTTGCAGTGGCTGGTGATAGCTTCATAGTGCTGAGACTTAACCCCTTGCGCCACCAGGAAGGCCCAAGAAAAAGAAATTTTATTTATTTATTTATTTTTAAAGATTTTATTTATTTATGCATACAAGCTGGAGTATAGGCCAGAGGCATGGGGTGGCGAGAGGGTTCACCGGAGACAGAGTGAGGAGCAAAACAGGCAGATCAATGGAAATACACTGCTGAGGGCAGCAGCAGGCGAGACAGGAGAGGTCTGCAGTGCCATGTGGGAATCTCCCTGGCTGGGAGTCGAACTCACGTAGCTGCTGCCAACAGCTCCACAGCAAAGTGCTTAACGGCTGTGCCACCAGGGAGGCCCAGAAAAAGAAATTTTAAATGGGAAAAGGTAGGTCATGTCATAGACATGACAGTGACCAATACAAATAGCCAGTAATCATAGAAATACTGGACAGCCTCGTTTGTAATAGGGAAGTGCAAGGTAAAACTGAGTTCTCATTTGTTTTAACTGGTATAACCTTTTTGGAGGGCAGTTTTCATTGTTCTTTTCAAAATGCATGTGCATGCCTCAAGACCTAGCTATTCTGCTGCTTTCTGTCTGGAAAGCATGTCTGCATGTATCATACATGCAGTCAAGGAGGCAATCACAAGGTTTATTGCAGCCTCTTTTGCAGTAGTGAAAACATGGAAACATTTTCATGTTCCTCAAGGAGGGAGGTAGTGGGTGGTAAAATACACCATAGCACTACCTCTCAATAGGAAGCCAAAAGTAGATCTATCAAAAAATAAATATGGTCATGGAAGTATCTCCATGCATCATGTCAGGTGCAAAAGTTATGTTACCAACAAAATGCTCAGTTCGGTAACATTTCAGTTTTAGATACAAAAATTTTCAAACATGAGAAAGTAAAGAGGAAGGCCTCCCAGGTGGCTCAACGGGTTGAGCACAGCGCTGTGGAGCTATCGGCAGCTGCGGAGCGAGTCCGGCCAGGGAGCTTCCCACATGGCGTAGCAGACCTCTCCTGCCTCGCCCTCTGCTCCCCTCAGCATTGTATCTCGGTCGATCTGCCTGTTCTGCTCCCCACTTCATTATTGTCTGTGGTGAACCCTCTCACCGCCCCGCACCTCTGGCCTGCACCCCACTTGAATGCATAAATAAATAAATCTTAATAAAAGAAAGTAAAGAGTGTAGCAAACTCCCATAAGCCCTGGCAAGTGCTAGTGATCAGCTCGTAGCTGTGCTTGTTTGATGTGTACCCCTACCCACCTTCCCCTCTTCAGATTACTTTGAAACAAACCCAAGCAATATATACATGTAAATATATATAAAGTTTATATATGTTTACATATATAAATAAAAGTACATTTTTTAGACCATCATTATCTCAGTTAAGGTCTTCTGTTTTTTTAAATTACGTATCCTCCCATTTTATGTGTGCATCACAGTATAATCCCCTATTGTACATAGTTTCCACACTTCAGTGTTACATGTGTGTTCTCAATTAGAACTTAAACTCCATGAGGACAAGGGACTTCGTCTAGTTCATTATTGTATCCCTAGCTTTTCCCACAAGACCTGTTGTGTGAGAACATTAATAAACCTCATATAGACATCTTTATATTCAAATCTGGTTTTCTTCAGATAAATTCTTAGAAGTGGAATTGTTTGGGTCATGAAGCATGTACTGCTTACATTGAACACCAGGATTTTTCATTGGTTTATCTTTTTACTTGAGGAAATTAAAGTTTTAACATTAGAGAAAGAAAAATATTTTTGCTCAAATACATAGTGACTTAAGTTTTATAAATTTGGGTAAAGAACAAATGTGCAAATTGAGATTTTATTTTTGTCTAGTGGATTGACTGCTTTTTAGTGCACAGGAATTCATTAAAAAATTGTGTGTGTGTTTTAAAGTAACAAAACTTAGAAGAACACTCCACCAAAGGAAAACTTTGACAATATGACAATTAACTGCTAACTACAGCGATCTGTTCTGATGGCCTGTGCCTGCCCTGTAATGCATCTTAGCTAAGTGGTGGGTGGTGGTTTTGATAGAACTGTGTACTGAACTTGTTTTTGTTTTTGTTTTTGTTTTCATTTTATAGACAGGAAAACTAATTTTGAAACCGAGGCCTCATGTTCAATGACAGTCTGCACTCACTGTTACGGGACCTAAAACAGCCTTTCTTCATATAAGTGGTACAGAAAAAGCCATAAAGGATTCCTTTTACAGTTGGATATGTGGAAGTCATAGCAACAACTGACAAGAAGTGTGCAATATTTACCCAGATTATCTTGATGATGATGACTCGAATTACCAGTGCTTTGGTACCTCTGATTATCTGTGTTTCAGTATTAGTGTCACTTTAGTACTTCAGGTCCTGCAGAGTCTTTGCAGATGAAGTATGTATGTATGTTACTAAGTTAAACTTAGAAACAGAACCTCATCCAGTTTTTATAATGTATTTTTGCAAACTACTGTAAATAGCAAATCAATGCCAATGTTACAAGAGGGAAACGTTGTGTGGAGTATGTTCTCCTGCACCAGTATTTCAGGAACATCTGCTTGCCATCTCCACAGCTCTCTAAAACCAGCTATTATATGTAGCTGTGCCTTTCATTCTTAACTCTTCTGTGTTGATCTTAATGCAGGAAAAGCATTGGATTGAGCTTAGACTGAGGGAAGCTCATCTCCATTATGTTGTAAGAAATTATAGCTGTTTAGAGAAACGATTTTTGTTAAACCCGATAGTGAACTTCAGCCACTATTGTGGCATTTTCCAGTTCATTGTTTTCATTTAATCTAAATATACTTTTATTTTTTTAATAATTTTAAGAATACTCCAAAGGCTTCTGAATATACCAGTTTAGTTATAAATTATGTATTGTCTGGGAATTTGATATTCATTGTTTTAGATAATTGGATTTTATGCTGTGGTAGACATGCTGTTTTACTAGTATTGCACAGGTCATCCTCCATCGTAAGGATGTATCGGTCATCCTCCATTGTAAGGATGGCTGGGAGCGGCGCCACAACTGGAGACGACAGTTCTCACTGTTTAGAGTGTTACTGACATACTGTGTATGCATATAGTCACATGTATTATAGCCCTTAAAATTAAACTATTGGAATTGTAAATATTTTAAAGAACTGGAGGTGCCTTTTACCTGTTTATTAGAAGATTTTGAAAAGATTTAAATTATTTCATGAGCAGTCTTTTAAATTTGATTTAACATAAAGCTGACAATTCAATACTAGGACAAAAACTTTTTAACAAGGCTACCATTTACCTTAAATGTGTTCATTTGCTTTCACATGTATAGAAATTTATTCTTTGAACTGCAGCAATAAAACCCTCTGGTCCTAAGAAGTCTTAAGAGGGTATTCTGTGTATTCTGCATTGTTTTATTTTCTGTAAATTTTGTAGGTAAATATGTGCATAAAAATAAATACTTTATATATAACTAGTGATTGGGCTTTTTTCTTGATTCATTGTAAGTCTATAGCTAAAAAATTTTAAAAACATAATTGTGTCAAATACAGTACAGTTGCAGGTGTCAAGTACAGTACAGATATTCTACTTCAGCTCTGTGTCCAATAGAGCAAATTTCAAATAGCAGTTGCAGTTACCCAGCTCGTTAAAGACTGTGAGCACTTTCAATATGCCTCATGCGTCAGTGTCTGATAACATTTGGCTCATAATCAGGAAATGCAGTTTTTCTCAACCTGTGCCTTACAGACTTGGATTGCCAGTTTTCTCCATGAGTACAAAGCTGAAGAGGGATTTTATAGGTCCTTAATCCTTTTTGGAGTCATCAACTACTTGTGAGTATATAATGAAAAGGTTGGATCCTTTCCCCAAAAAAAATACGCCCGTGTGTGTACATATACTTTGCATGCACTTGGAGAGAGTTCCAAAGGTTACCTGATGCCAGACTACTTGCAGACCTTTGTCTCCACAAGAAAGACTTAGGTTACAGTTACAGAAAATTTTCATAGCTTTTAGCAGAACAGTTGATTGAAAAAAACAAAGTCTGTGCTGGTTGAAAGGTCCAAGGATCCTTGCCCGGTTAGCATTTCTTTGCCCTTCCGCACTATTAGAAAATTTTAATTGAGTGTAGTCCTCTAATTTTACAGGTGGGGGAAAGCCTCAGATTCTCGAAGTGTCTTTACTCTCTTTCTCAAGACTTAATAAAGACAGAACCAGCACCAGAACCCAGGTCTCTTGACTCAGGTTGAAAGGTTGCTTAGGAGTGTGTACGGAACTGAATTCAATAGCCATTATAATGTTATGGTTAGGACTGCAAGCTCCTGGCACTGTCTGAATTCAAATCTCAGATCTGCCACTTAGTTTTGTAACCTTACTCAAATAGGTAACCTTAGTTTTCTTGTATGAGCATAATGCCAATCTCTTAGGTATAGAAACGTGTAATGCTAATCTTCCAGCTCTATATCAAGTTAAATGTGTTCATTTATGTCAGCATTTAAACTGATTGGCTGCAGAGTCAGTGCTCAGTAAATCTAAACACAAAAAGTCAAATTTAAAATGTAACAACAACCTTATTGCTACAGCTTAACCCAAAGTCAACACCTCAGTTGAAACCATCGCTAGGAAATTGTGCTTATCTTTTGAACTCGGAAAACACCTGAATACTGGAAAGAAAAGGAATATTTGGCTCTAATGACAAAAAAAAAAAAAAAAAAAAGGTTTCCTCTTCTCGGATTATACTCAGTGAAATAAGTCAGAAGGAAAAAGAAAAATATTGGATGGTTTCACTTTCAGGAGGAACATAAGAAAAGCATATAAGGGATCAGGGGGAGAAAAAGACAAAGCCAGCAAAACTGTAAATCCAAGATATTCAGCAGGGAGGGAGAGAGATCAAAACTGGAGGGACGAGCCCAGGAGTTCGTGGTGATGGTTCGCAGGTGTCTTAGTGGTGGTGATTTTATGGGGACGGCACCTGAGAGGAAAGATCAAACATTGTACAGAAGTGGACAACCATGTAAAAATACATAAATAAAAATGAAAAAAAATATTTTCCTCAAGTAACTTCACTGAAAATATTAAGACTCCTGACTACCTCATAGTGCTTTTTTAGCGTTTTTTTTTTCTTCTTTAGAACTGGACTCCTAATTGACATTCTGTAGCAACAGAGCTAAGACTCCTAGCTGACAGATAGATGTTCTGCCTTCATCAATAACTATAGTGGCTCTGTCATTTTCTTTCCCGTCGAAAGCATAGAAAGTTGAGCCTCCTTCTTACAAACTCTTAAACTTCCTATATGCTTTTACATAGGGTAAGTACAATTTCTCTTTTTTGCCCCATTAAAAATAGGAAGTATAAGATATTCTTCACCACGGAGCATAAATTTCTTTAGCCCTTATTTTTAAATTTTTTTTCCCCTCAAATTTTGTCAGTCATTTGCAGCTTTATACCACGCTGGGGGTCCTTATATGTACACACATCACTCACCCTCTACCAGAACTTTCATGCCCATTTCTTATCCCCTTCCCCTCTCCCCATTATCTCTGATACCCAATTTATTTTTCATAGAGTCTAAGGATTACTTTTGCTGTGCTTTGCCAGTTTGTGGAACACAAACATTTTAAAAACATGTTTTTAGTGCATGATTACTATGTCCAGCATGTGATTGTAAGTCTGATTGTGTGAAAGACAGGAAATAATGGCTATTACCTGAAAGTTTAAGATGCATCATTCACCACCTTTGTAGACTGCACTTTACGTGGCAGGTGCTGTACTGGCTATTAAGAATGTGTGAGGAAGGATTTTTGCCCTCTCAGAACTTGTCTCATGGGGAATACAGATGGTTGATCAAGCAGTCAGCATGTGGTTAGGTGCAAGATATAAGTGTGAGGTGCTGAAGAATCCCACGGAAAGCCGTCTAACCCATGTAAGACTTTCTAAAGAAAGTTAGTTCCTAAGATATCTGCAGGGTCCCTGGCGGGGTTGCAAGCACCGGGGCAGTTCTTGATTGTGGCTGATATCATGGAGGTGAAGAGGGATGAGGCTCAAAGTAGGGACCAGGGTTTGGGAGTTTTTTGAGGGCAGTGACTATGGTGTGAACTGAAGAGAAGACATGACCTGGGAGGGTATAGTTCAGGTGGGGCGGTGCCGGCTGCTGAGCTAGAGTTCAGGTAGTGGAGCCAGAGAAGAGTTTCTGTTTTTATTGAAATAATACTACTTTGGGGCCTCCCCGGTGGCACAGTGGTTAAGCGCTGCGCTGTGGAGCTGTCGGCACCGGCGATGCGAGTTTGACGCCCGGCCGGGGAGAATCCCACATGGTGCGGCAGACCTCTCCTGCCTCGCCCGCTGCTCCCCTCAGCAGTGTAGTTCTGATCTGCCTGTTCTGCTCCCCACTCTGTCTCTGGTGAACCCTCTCGCCGTCCCACGGCTCTGGCTTGTACCCCAGCTTGTATGTATAAATAAAAAATAAATCTTTAAAAAAAAAAAAA